>APFE031187840.1:42167-55999 GCA_000404065.3 Pinus taeda
AAATAATATATAGTTATAAGTAACTAGTGTTAAGAATTAGTTACTAAATTTAAATAGCCGTTATGAAATTAGCTCTTAGTAAAGAATTCATATTAAGATCAAATCAAAAAATTATTTAGTCTAAAATTAGTGTTAATAAATAGTGTATTAAAATAAATAAACAATAATTAGTTATAAACCCTAGTCATTAAGAATTAGTTTTTATTTATTTTAATTATATATATCAATATTAACTAAATTAATTAATTTTATATATTATAAGAATTAAATAAAGATTAATAACTGAGAAAAATAAAAAATTAGTTGTTAGTAATTGAATTTAAATAATTAAAATAATATTTAATTATTAAATAGTTGTTAAGAATGATTTATATTATTGCATTATAATATAATTAAATATATATATTATATATTATATATATATATATATAAAAAAAATTAAAACAATTTTTATAATACTATAAAATTAAGTATAGAAAATATTAAAAATATTATTAGAATAAAATTATTAATTTAATTAATACACATTAAGAAAAAAATTAATCAATAAAAATTCAAAGAATAAAGGAAGAACAATTAAAGATAATATTCTTATTAAAATTGAGATAATAAAAAATAATAAAAGAAATTATGTTATTGTCTTTTGAGACAAAAAAGGTCTCAAACTTTCATGGGCGATCATGGGTGACCTTTGTACTATTTATCTTGACTTTATTGATTTTCTCTTTAATTTTAAAGTTTATCATAGCTATAGAGACTGTCTCTATATATTGACTGTCGCTATAGAGAAAACCCTCCATTAAGAACGAAGCTCCGCACGATTTATCTTGACTTTCTTTGTGGCCAATAATGGAAACAGTGAAAATAGAAAACCCTCCACGCATCCTTCTGCTTACATTTGTGTCCGCCCCGCCTCCACGACGCCCAAACTTTCAGTTCTCCATCAGTGATTACATCTCCTCCCATGCCTCTGCTTCCTCTTCACCACGCCCAGACTTTGTGCCCGCCCCGCCCAAACTCTCGAGTCTCCGTAGATAATTACAACTTTGACTTTGGGAGGCATAACTACATCACAGAAAGGGAGGTATAACTACATCTTTTGTTTTCCTTCGTCTCCGTAGATAATTACAACTTTTGACCGACCCTTCCCAAGCCTCGGCAAACAATAAATCCAATGCTATTGGCTATTGAATGCCCTCTGAGAGACAATATTTAATGCACTCTAAGAGCTTGACGGGACAGCCCTCGTCGTTCTCCCGGATACATACATGGACAATATAAGAATTTCGAGCCACCTCCGCCTCCGCCTTGATCGCCACCGCCACCACCATTCCATAAGAACGCTGGCATATACTATACATACGATACAATATATACAACTTAAGATACAGGATATACGTACGCATTTAATTGGCATGTTAGTTTGAATTTGAATTTTGAGTTTGAATGCGAAAGCCCGCTCTCAAAATTTTAAGTTCTATAACTGTGACTGTCTGGAGGGTGCAGCAAAAGGCTGCCCGTCCTGCTCCTCTGGAGGGTGCAACTAAATGCGGTCTGGTGGTGTCGGTGGCGATCATGGCGGAGGCGATGCCAAAGTCTCAAATCCTCAGCGCGGTGGTAGCACTGCTTTTGAGATACTGGGGACTTCTCTCCAACAGTTGCACTAAGACGCTGAGGCGCAACAAGATATACAGCGGCTATTCTAGCAAGGGGGAGAGCAACTTCTTCTATGATGGTAGTTACGAACCCTACCTGTGGATACACAATTCCTCTCATGCTGCTAAATATTTCATAGCATCTCACCCACGGCAGCCAAACAACGATACATTAGTTTCGATAACCTTCTTGAATGCCTAAAGATGAAGATTTATCTGGATGGAGGGAACGGCAGTTTCTCTGTACTCAAGATGCCCAGAATCGGTTGAGGTTCTCTTTAAGTTTAACTATTGAGGCCAGAATATATATCTATATACGCAGTGCAATATATTTTCATTGAACTTTTTCTTTGTTTAAATTTGTTGAGTTTGTTTCTTCTCAGCAACTTTGCCCAGTTACTTCCTACAGAGATCACACATTTTCATTTATTATGTCTTCTGTCTTGTGCGTTTGCAGGTTTACATTTATAGGTAATGGCACGTACAGCGTACTACTAGTTATTTTATTGTGAATACCATTAATTTTCTGCTCTGCCAGAGAGGTTTACAATGGCATAGTCTAGGTTATGCTAGATAAGTTTACACTACATAGTCTCCGTTTCAGAGGAAAAATTTAATCATTGCTTTGGCAAAACTGTTGAGCATACTGGAGCTTTCTACATATTTTTTCAAACATAAGAGAGAGAAAATACGGAGAGCCAGAAACAACTGCGATAGATCTTTGAAAGAAAATCTGGCGAAATGCGAAATTGTTTTGCTTTTTTTGTGCTAAAACTTTTACAGGTTCATGGGTTCATAAGATGTCTAAGTTGGGCCATTTGTAATTTTGCAAATGATTTTTAAAGTTTGAGTATTCGTGTTTTATATATTTGGGAAAATAGAATTGTTATAATTTATATAATATTGGGTAGTAAAAGGTTTGAGAGTATATCTGATTGAATTTTTTAATGTTATTTAAAAATTGAAAAAACTTTTAAATTGAAAAATGTAAAATAAAAATATAAAAAAATAGATTTAATATTATAAATAATATTAATAATAATTTTTTAAAATTATATTTTAAAATAAATTTTATTAAATGTAATGGATTTTTGGTTGGAATTTGGGCAAATAATTTTGTATTTTTTTTTGTGAAATTTTGATTATTTGTTATTTAAAATTTCTTTTTGACTATAAAAATTAAACATTTTAACAACTTTAGTACATTTTGATTGGAAATAGTTCACAAATCAATATTATGCTTCCAATAAATCTTTACTAGATTTTAAACCTTTTTCACTAAAAAAAAATATACTCAAAAAACTTTTAAAACATATCATAAATTCAAACCAATTTAATTAACTTGAAAATATTAATTTTAAAATTTTAGTAATTTTTAATCCATTTAAATGTATGAACAACTAGTAAATAAAGAGAATTTTTTTAAATGAATTTTAAAGAGGATATTTATTGATTTAAAAAAAATACATAGCCAATCTGCTATTGAAAATTTTAAAAACCAGGAGTCAAACAATAAATCAAATGCACAAAATTCTATTAAAAGCAGGTCCCAAGTAGATAGGCAAACCAAAAAACATATGATCAAGCATATATTAAGAAAATTCAAGTAGGTATTCTTCGTCAGAACATTAAAATTCCACACTCATATTTCAAGAGCTTCTAAAATTCCTAAATGGACACTATGGTTTAGATGGATTCTACAACATAAAACCATCACAAATAAATCACTAGAACATGGATTCCATGTTCCACATTTGAATATCCTTTAAACCATCATAGAAATCTCCTAGCTGGATTCTAGGAGATTTGCTAATTAATATTTTATTTATTTTCTCTACTCTCACTTTTTTTTTAATAGGTAGGCATCATTTTTCTCTCTAGACTATATAAATTGATCATGTATCTTCAACTTTTACATAAAATATGTCATTCTACTTCTAGTCACTCACCCAAATCAGAATTTAATATTTTCTATCTATTCTTTCTAGACAAAAACTATCTTCAAAAAAAAATCATGTATCTTTAACTTTTACATAAAATATGTCATTTTACTTCTAGTCACTCACACAAATCATAATTTATTATTTTGTATCTAATCTTTCTAGACAAAAACAATCTTCAAAAAAAAAATTGTAGAGAAAACTACGTAGTTGTGGCTAAATCATGAAAAAAACACAAAGTGGCTAAATAATATTTATGCTCTCAAAACCATGACGAGATCCATTGAATAATGCAGAGAAATGTATCTTCATGGGTGACTTGTTGCATATTTCTACACAGAATCTGCTATATAATTATGTTCCCTATAGATATGAGAAAATGACAAATTGAATTTTTTTAACATTGATCTTATCCAATGCATCTAGTTTATGAGTATTGGTAGTCCAAATGTTGATGTCTTCATTACCCAATCTATAATCACTTTGAAATCTGTGAAAATGTCCATAGAAGAAATTCCAAGTCACCTTGCACAAAATAAAACCGCCAAAGAAAGCTAAAAACTCTAATCTAATATAGACGCAATTCCAAATCACCTTGCACAAAATAAAACCACCAAAAAAACTAAAAACTCTACTCTATTATTTTTGTTCTGACACCATTCTTCCAAGAGATAAAAATCTCCAGGCTTCAAAACAACATAAACTTCGCTACCACATTTTGCCCCATCAAAAAACCTACTAATTGTTTTTCCACATATCCTCCAACTAGTAAACCCTTGTAGAAAATTTCTTGGTTTTCTGCCCAATCTACATATAAAAACTTGTTATCTTCAAGCAAGTGTATCTTACATCTACCATTATTACTTCCAAAATATATGCATTTAGGCTTCTCCAAATACCCATAGAATGCAAAAAACAGAGTCCTATAATCTCATTTATAAATTTTACAAATTACACCATTAAAATAAATAAATAAATAAAAATTCTCTTTCTAAATTAAAAAAAAATAAATACAAAAATACAACCAATGTTTTTAATAATACCTTAATACCACTATGATTCATAAATGAACTATGGTGTACTTTCACCCATTGATGTCATGCTAAGCCCATTTTGGTGACACAAGTACATTTTTAATTAGTTATTCATTTTATAAACATATGGAACAATTAAAGTATAGTGCTTCATCGTTGCTTTAGTGTGGAGAGTTCGACGTTGTGACCGGCTACGTGCGCTCAAGTCCCATCAGCCATGTTATTACTGCTAATTTTTCATTTCTTTTAGTAATATTTTTTAAATTCAATTATTTTTCAAATTCTGAAAAAAGAGTAGGCGAGTTTGAGAAGAGTTGCATTAGGAAAAAAAACTAGGGGAGGGACATCAATTGTTGCGTGTTTTCTTCTGCCATGACATCTTAGTATTGAATCGATTGTACAACACGTGTCTAACACATCGTCTCACTTGTCGTGGTAGTTGGGGAATTAACATCCGCCTCGTTTCTCATGTTTTCCCTCCTCTTTTAGGGTTTAGCATTTACTGCATTTGGAAGGTTGTGTTATTTTTCTTGGGGTCGGTGTGTGGGTGTTCTTCTACCCCATTGTTGTTCGATCGATGCCTTGATGTTGGTCAACATACACTCGGTGATTGCACTCGACTGGTTTCATTGCTGAGAGAAGTGGTTTGTGTGCTGAGAGAAGCAATTTGGGGGGGATCCATGCGTTTGAAGGTTGTGATTCAGGGCTTCATTTTTTATGTCTCGTTGCTCCATCATTGTGGTGCACTAGTGCTTGGTACAATCGTTCGTTGTCGACCAAGCCCTAAATTTCCATCAACTCAACAATGGACATGGTGGACATGGGGTTTTCGTGCTCCAGTGGGTTTTTTTCGAGGTTAAGTTCTCTTGCTTGTGAATTTTTTGGAATTTTCACTGGTTTATTTGCAATTATTTTTAACACCTTTGCGATTTTTGTGACAAGTGAGCATGGTTGGGTTCGCAGATGAGGTGTCGTGAAGAGTTGAGGTCTTCAACACTAATGCAACATGGTTTGTGTAGTTGGTGGCTTCGTTGATGACTGCCTGGTAGGATTACATTCCTACGAGTTGCTAACTCTATGTTTTTAAACACATTCAAACCATGGGAAGTTTGTGCTTTTTGGTGTTTTATGTTTACGGTTCACTGTAAATTTTGCTCGGCATTCATTGTAAATATTTCCTTGTTTTTATGCTTAGGCTTCACTGTAATTTTTTCTTGGGGTTCACTGTAATTTTTTCTTGGGGTTCACTACAAATTTTGCAGGGTTTTTTTGAATGGGGTTCATTAAATTTTTGCTCTGGGTTCAATGTAGTTTTTCTGGGGTTTTATGCTTGAGGTTCACTATAATTTTTGCAGGGTTTTTTTCTTGTGGGTCATCGTAAATTTGGGGAACCCTCATCTTTTGAGTCTGACTACCAAAGAGAATAAGTCATTTTGATCCTGAAAACCTTCTTTGTCCACATTCCATGGCCCTGAAAACCTATAATTGGCTATATGTCTTCAATTATATGAATAAGTTATGGATTAAATATTTTATGCGCTATAATAAAATGATGTAGACCTTGGAGGAATTTCAAGTAAACCTAGCGACACCTAGTTCATTTTCTAGTTAATATGTTGATCTGGTCTAGTTCTTTTCTATAAATTGTTTTATGACTTAAATTGTCCAGCCTCATGTCCATGAACACTGATTTTACCAACAAAAAAATCAATCAATCAATTTCTTTTGAATGGTTAGTGATTCTTGTATTGTGGCAATGGTTCTTATTTTGCGAATAGTGTTATTCCTATAGATAACAATCTCCAGGCATGAAGGAAGTTGTAGGTTTGTCTTGCTAAAGGAATTTGTGGCAGCTCAATAAAAGCTCTAATCATGAAGGAATCTCTAGGCTTGCCTTAGTAAAGGTTTTATTGAAATGCTAATTTCCTTTAAAAGTGTTGAGCCCCATGTCCATGAGCACCGACTTTGCAAACACAAAACTCGATTAATTTCTTTCTAATGGTTAGTGATTCTCCTATTGTGGGAATGGTTGTGTTTCATGCTATAGAAAATACTCATGTTTAAAAAAACAACATAAATTGATGTTGGGTTGGGAATTAAACTGATGTGATTCCTAAAATTGAAACCTTGTTGGGCCTACAATTTTCTACATGCCTCTTAGCCTTTAATCATCAACTCAAAACCTAGATAGTGGTAGAATTGGAAAATTCATCTAGAGGTGGTAGAGGAGGTGTTCCAAGGTTAGCAACTCTCTCATATAAAATTTTGTATGTTCTTAGATGGAGCCTCAAAAGGAAAAGCAGGTCAATGGTAGGTGTAGGAGGATCATTTTCAAAAAGTTTGGTTTGAATGGGAACCAAATAAGGCAACCAATAATCAAGCAAAGGAACTTGCTTTATATCAAGGGATCCTTCTCCCCAGTTTCTTAATAAATTTCGTTAATTCTTAATTAATGTTACAGATGCCATAATATGACCAAGCCAAGTGGCCCATTGAATTTAAGATGTAAGGCTAGAATTTGAAAGGATATTCAAATGGAATAGTTGCAAGTATGTGGATCACTTCTGATGGTGATCATTCTGCTACTTCCCTTGCGTCTGTATGAACTGCAGGGGTCGATGGTCTGTGCGGATGACCGTTTCCTTCCCCAAAATGTAATGCTTCCATTGTCAGCAGGCCTGCACAATGGAATACATCTCTTTGTCATAAGTGGGATACTTCCGGAATGTGTCTGAAAGTGTTTCACTGTGATATGCCACTGGATGCCCCTGTTGAGTAAGGACTACCCCAATAGCATAGTCATAAGCATCTGTCTCAATCTCAAATGGTTGTTGCAAGTTTGGTAGTGTGAGAACTGGTGCAGAGCAAAGGCGAAGTTTCAACTCTGTGACCTTCTGTTGAGATTCAGACCAAAATAATTTTTCTTTCACTCCTCCCTTGGTGAATTGACTCAAGGGCCAAGTGATATGAGAGAATCACAATATGAACCTACGGTAGAAATTGGCAAGACCCAAAAATCTATGGAGCTTTGTCAAAGTGGTTGGAGCTGGTCAATCCCGAATGACTTGGATCTTGGCTGGATCCACATGCACCCCCCGTTCATCAATAATGTATCCCAGATATTAAACCTGGGTCATCCCGAAGGTGCATTTCTCCAAATTGGCACATAGCTTTTGTTGCCATAGTGTTTGGAGAACCTTTCGAATGTGGTGGAGGTGTTCTTCCCAACTCTAGCTGAAGATCAGGATGTCATCCAAGTATACCACAACAAATGAATTGGTGAATAGCTGCAAGATGTCATCCATCAACCTCATGAAGGTTGCAGGAGCATTCATCAACTCGAAATGCATAACCAACCATTCGAAAAGGCCCTCCTTGTCTCTGAAGGCAGTCTTCCACACATCGATGGGTTCGATTGGTACCTGGTGATATCTTGATTTCAAGTTGATCTTGCTGAAATATTTTTCTCCCTTCAGTTGGTCCAGAAGGTCATCAATCCATGGGATCGGGTACCTAATCCGGACAGTGATCTTGTTCAGTGATCTTGGATCCATTTTGTAGCATTTTTAATCACTAGGATAACAATTTTAGAATTCCTGCCAATGATCAATTTTTGATATTTAAAGTGCTTGCCTATTATTATACCTTGCTCTAGGGATGAGAGTTTCGCCACATTATTAATTTCATTTCCTATATTTCCCACATAAATGTGAATAGTTTGTCCATGATATCTCTAAATACCCCTCCAAAACTAACAAGGCTAGGATTACCCCTAGAGGCCTCATCAAAGTTTAGTTTTAAGAAGCCAGTAGAGGTGGTTTCCAGTTATCAGGACTTACGGGAATAGGTTGGGGTTGTGGAGCTTAAAAAATTATGAAGGATTGGTTGAGCCCAAAAAGTGTGAGAATGCGTGATTCCTTGGAACTGCATCCCCAATATTGTGTAAGCTAAGGGGTTGTGAGGATTGTTTCTCTTACCCTTCCTAATATTTAATGACTAATATTTGAATATTATTATGTTCCTTTCCTTCCCTATTTCCCACATTATAAATCCTTGAAAACAATTTCACGTTATATTCACTATAACACTTGTAAAAGGTCAAAAGTTACATTCTTAAAGTGTAACATGGATATTGGTTCCATTTCAATTTGATCATCTAAAAATTATGGCCAAACGATTCCATGTTTTTCATGAAAATTTATAGTTATTAAGTAGATGCTCAGTTGTTTCTATGTTTTTCCAGCATAAGCTAGAGTCTACCTGGACCTTGAAAACTCCTTTTTTAGAGATTATCCCAAGTTAATATCTTGTTTTGCATGATAATCTAAAGAAAATGGATCACCTTGGGCCAAAGTTTAGATTCCCATAGCTTTTTCCGTTTACTTTTGTTGGGGTGTCCTTTTATGCAACTAATAATATGTAAGCCTCCTTTAAGGTAAAAAATCCTTTAGGCCAATGTCCTTAGTAGAGGATATCTTTCCCATATTGTATTTTAATTCTTCTAATTTCTAGTTCATTTGTGATGGTTCCCTGTGTTTCGAATATTATCTTCACTGGTCAGTGTGTGCACTTCTCCCACCGTCTCCATTGTTGTTGAGATTGAGGTTGTACCCAATACTATTGGACTGCTACTCTACCTTGCAATATCAAACAAGTTTTTAGCTCACTCAACTCTCCTTTTTCCAAGCCGGTCCATTGCTTGTAGGAATCCTACCAAAAGAGGGCTAAATTTATGTGCCTGATTTCCCAAAACTTGTGAGCTTGAATCAAGTGTTTATTCTTCCAAGCTGAATTCCAAAGATGAGAAACCTCAATTCCACCCCCCATCCAAATCAACAGATCATTGTTTGTTCATGGCATGCATTTTTACTTCCATACTTTACTCCATAAAGCTTCCTAGTTTTGAAGACACCAACACCAAGTTTTGGCTCCTAGTGATTGAGTGAGAATTTTAGGGTCTCTTAGTCATAGGTTCCTTAGGTGGTTAGGATAGTATAATTTTCCCAGGTGACAAGGGCCCATTTTTTTACTCTCTAGCTCCCGCCAAAGGAGGGATCTCTGTATGTTTCTTGTTTTTTCTGGAATGGCTTTTGGGGTTGCCAAGGGTGAGAATAGGTACATAAGGATGGCTTGCAAAAGTAATTTAATAAAGGTAAGTCTAATAAAAAGGTTGAGTGTCCTAAAGGTCCAACAATATATTTTTTTCTCTATACCTTGCACGAGCTCTTCCCAAACATTTGTTCTCAGAGACTTCTTACAAGTGAGGCTCCAATGCATTTAGACAAAAGGGAGCTTCATTATATACCCCTTCATCTTGAGATGTTTGAATGGCCATAGGGGTATTGAAGAAAAATATGTTAGGCTCCAACATTTTAGGAAACCAAAAACCAATATGTAGGAATATTTTAGGGTTCTCTCACCTCTGAGTAGGGTACAAGCATCATAAGTAGTCATTTTGTAGTTGAAATGTTGAGGTATAAGGATGGTCAAGTGGGAAATAGTGACCCCCCTCAGTAAACCTTCTTGAGATCAAGCATCATGAACAACACCTAGAAACATTGAGTTAAGCTCTTTATAGGGATTCATTCACATTTGAATCGATTAACACATTATACTTAGGAATAATTGATGGGTCTCAAGTCTATCGTTGTAGTTAAGGGAAGGAAATAAGAACATCTAGCCATAAATATTTATTATCAACCTCAAGCACCATGGGCAAGTCATTGAACCACCACATTAGACCTTTGCTAGATACCATTTTCTTCCAAGGGTCTAATGGACGTCATGATTAGGTTAATTGCACACCAAAAATGGGTCTAAAGTCCTAACCAAGGTTATGAGTTAAAAATAACAACCTTATGCCCAAAATGATACTTTCTAGTCTCAATCACATGGAAAACACCTCTAATTGATAACCATGAGTCTAAAATATGAGTGCTTTACCATGGGATATTATGATGCTTTTAGTAACCATGATGGGTCTTTATAACTTATGAATGGTTAGGAAATCATAAAAAGGGACTTAGGAATTTATCCAAGATTCCAAGGCCTAAGCATGATGAAAGATAAATTGAAACACCACATACGAACTTTCCATGAGATCTTTAGCCTTTAAGTGGAAAGTGGCTACAATTAATTGGTTTTGGATAGTAGTGAGGGGTCTAAGGGCATAAGCCATGGTTGAAGAGGAAAATAAGAGCCTTACACAAGAAAATGAACATTTTAGGCTTTAGGCACTATGATCAAGGTGTCTAACCATGACACATGCATTCTCTCTGGTGTCCTTGACCCCATATGGTAATCTTAGGTACTATTTGGTAAGTTTTGCATAAAGGGAATATGCCTAATGGTCTTCACTGTGCATGGTTATTAATTTATGTAATAGGAATATATATTAAAAAATAATTAGTGGATATACATGTTTTCCTCTACATATTTAATTAGTTGGATTCTTTTGTTTTAGCTTACGATTGAAAAACCTATTGGATCAACCTATGTAAATAAACACACATCCGTTTTTCCAACTCGTTATTCTTATTTTTATTTTCAATAACATATTAAATATTATCCAAATGTTTGCTAACTAAATCACAGAAGGTTTATAAATATTTAAACAAATATAATGGAGATCATCTTTTCCTCCTTGATGATATTTATCCCCATTGTCCTATTATTCTTCCTTCCATGTCTTATTCTACCAACTCTTCCTCTAGAAGAATCTCGTGACTGATTCCTCTATTTTTGTGCAAGGCACACAAATTCTTCATGGGATTGATAAGCTATATTCCTCTTCCCAATAGCTTTCTCCCTTCTTGCAAACACCTCCACAAGAGTGTCAAAAGTATCATCCTGGAGTTGGGAACTAACTTGTAAGGATTGAATATAGTGATAATATGTAGGATAGAGGGCCTTGACAAAGGATATGATAGGGATGTCCATTTTAATTCCAATGGCTTCCACATCATGCATCATAGGTCTAATTTATGAACTACTTCCAATTATGAGAGTGAGTCAAATAAATATTTTGACTTCTTTAATGCATCATAAGAATTTGTAATTGGAATAATGTTATGACTCACCTCTTCCAGTTTGTTTGAAACGAAATCAATTTCTAGATGTTTGGAAGAGATCGATAAAAGTAAAATGACGAATCAGGCCGCAAAGCCATAAGAAAGCCACCCAAAAACCATCTAAATCTAATGAGAAGAAAGTCTAATTCCTACACCATATTTCTAAAATTGAAACCACATAGGCACTCGATGACATAGTTTCTTGAGTCATTATAACATCCAGGATGTGGGCTCGAATGAGCCACTTTAGAGTCATTTTTTTGTGGTTGGCCCTAAAGCCCCTAATATTCAGAGACAGGACCTTCATTTTCCTTTGTGGGAGGGGCCTTTTATCTAAGAAACTTGGATATTATGGTATTTTTTCCACTTAGAATGTCTTCCCTAACGTTAGATTGGGCCTTAGAAAGCAAGGATTTGTGACTATCATCATTGAAAAAAGGAGTATCCATGGCTAGACCACTAGATGCTGAAACATATTCATGCGTCAAGGAAGATGAATAGAGAGTATTTCACTTAACATGGAGGTCAATAGAAACATAGAGCTCGTATGAGGAACGAATGACCTTATAATCTGTAGAAGGAGGTTTCCCACAAGAGTTGGATGAAGAGTTGGAACCATAAGGAAAAATTAGATTTGGAAAGACATCATTCTCCTTGACATGAGACAACATTTTATAGAGGGAGAGACCTTGAATAGAAGGCACTGGAGACGTTGTTATCAGGGACATAACTTTGGAAAATTTCCCAAGTATATTACCATCATGAAGAATTTTATCATTATTTTTGATAGAAAAAATGAGGGGGGCTGAAACCACTTACCTAAGGAGGGAGGATGATCACTGTTAGTGTCTTCGAGTTTGGAATCTAGAGGATCCTTATCCCTTAGTCCCGAGGCCTTAATCTACATGTTCAAAAGTTCCCTAATATAAACTCTTTTAGATTATTAGAATTTTTCTTTTGTGTGCAATTAGAGACGAGGTGACCTACCTCATGGAAAGGAAAACAATGAAAGAAACTTCCAATAGTCAATACTTTGATTCCATGCAACCTCATTGAATACCAATTCAATAAACTCAAGGAAACCTTCGTTGGGGTTTATCTCCACATACTTCCATGCCACTCATCCATCTTGCTTTGAAAGGAAAACTTCCTCCCAACAAACAAATTGGCTAATATGATTTCCTATTTTTTCCAACACTGATTTGTTCTAGAATGGTGTTAACAAATATGGGAGGAGGGCCCATTTTTTTTTTCATTCACATGGGGCTAAGCGACGCGTCGAAGTCCATATTCCACTTTTGAAGCATCAACCTAGATTTTCACCAACATTACTCGGAGGATAGGAGAGTCCTCACTTCATCTACTTTATTGACGACACCACATAATTAAGCTTTAGGAAATATGTGGAATTGCAGAAAAGAATGATAATAAGAACCCAATTGGAATTGATCCAATGTGGTAGAGAAGAAGGTTTAACCACTTCCTAGCAAACCGACCAATTAGATCCCTATACATAAGTTGTAGATGTATCAAAGGGGAATATCATCCTCTATTACCATTTAAATATTTGAATTTTGTTGTTTTATAGGCTGTCACATGATGCTTATTATGATTAGGGCTTGCTGTATCCAGAGACGAAGCATGCTTAGCAGAAGGAATCAGGCCTGGAACCTCCAAATGTTGTGCCTTATCTGGATGATTTGATGACAAATTAAATAAGCCTTGAGGAAAGTGAGACACTTCCACTATCATGTGAATGGGAGGTGAAACCAATGGGCGATACTTTATAAAAATAAATCTTCTTGGGATGGGTATGCATGCCCACTTTAAGGGTTATACTCGCCATAATAAAGTAGTTCATCATCCACAATAAACTTAAGAAGAAAAATGCCAACGAAGACTTAAACTGAGATGAGCGACATGGAAATTGGAAAGTAAAATATGCGAGAATCCGACAATAGAAAAATAGAACCCAAAAAAGAAAGAAACTCCCTGCCCCCAAGAAACACATATCACAAGAAGATTTCTTAGTGTTTTTATCAATATTAACAACTTATTGTTCATGGTATGCCACTTTTTTTCGTTGCTAGTATTACATATCATATTTAGTCCATATATGTCAAATATTTATAT
>APFE031187840.1:56522-68783 GCA_000404065.3 Pinus taeda
TTAGATTCTAAAAAGAGGACAGCGGGATTTCGCATTCAAACTCAAAATTCAAATTCAAATTAAATGCGTACGTTGTATATCTGTATGGTATGACAGTGTTCCTACGGACTGGTGGTGGCGGTGGTGATCAAGACGATGGCGGCACGAAATTCCTATGGCATAGGAATCTTATATATGTCCATGTATGTGCAGTTGTGAGGGCATCCAGGAGAACGGCCAGGCATGTCCCGTCAAGCTCTTAGAATGCATTCAATACCCAATAAACATGAACAAATGAACACAGCGCGGATATGAATAATGAATATACCTGTAAAACTATTCTGTTGAACGAACGTAGCTTCAGGTTTTCAAGATGCAGAACATGCATATTGTTCGCCCTGCCAGTGGTTATATAATACGCGGGATTCGGCGGAATTTATCCTTCAGGCGGCGGGTAGATATGAGTTGATCAGAGACGCCGCAAATTTGTACAAGTAAGCTGCAAATTTGTACGAGTCGATCCGAGAAGCCGCAAATCCGCCGATCACAGATACATTAAATTTTTTATTTTAGTTGTATAATTTAAAAATAGTATTTAAATTTTAATTATTTATATAAATCTCATTCAATTATATGATAGCTAGTTTTATTGCTTTACAGTAATTATAACCGTTTTTTCTTATTTAAAATAATAAATTATTAAATATTTTTTACATGAAAATTATTATTATTATTATTTTAAAGTTATAGCGAAAATATCCTTTTATGTAATTATTTGAATCTTTTTTATGTAATTTATTATTATTATTATTTTAAAGTTATAGCAAAAATATCCTTTTATGTAATTATTTGAATCTTTTTTATGTAATTATTTGAATCTTCAAGTTTATGGAAGTGTATATTCTCTACCTTATTCTTCAAGTTTATGGAGATGGATATTCTCTACCTTATTCTAAATTTAAATTTATAATCTTCAAAAAGAAAAAAAATACATATTATTAACTAAATACATATTCTTAACTAAATCATCGAGAAAAAATTATTTAAATTTTAAAAAATGAATGAGGTAGCATTAATAAAAACTAACCTATAAAGTGGAGGGTTTTAATCCTCACTAAGTTTTAAGTAAAATTCAAACCTGATAAAGAAAATAAAAATAAAAACTAATTTTAAAAAAATTAATTCACATCCTAATTACAACATCCCTTATAAATAAATTATAAACTTATATATATATACCTTAATTTAATTCACAACATCCATTATAAATAAATTATAAACTTATATATACCTTAATCCTAATTATAACGATTATAAACCTACATAAACATTAATTTAATCCACGATGGAAAATGATTAAAGTTCAAACTTAAAACATAAAAAATGGAGGAAACAGAACTGAGGCATAAACTTGCTCGTCTGTGTTGGAAGTGTTTGGACTAAATAGATCCGTAACTGTAAGTCATAAATTCCGGAACATGGCCGATTGTTTCTCCGCACAAATGCGGCATTTGAAATAATCTTTAAAATATTTTTTAAACTAAGATTTGGTTTCTCCATTATCTCCTCGAGAAACAACTTTATTTTTGCGAAATGATTTGCCAACCAAATATTTCATTAGGGTAAAATAAATTTAATCAAACTCTTCATCGTTAAAAACGGGAAAAAGATTGGAAACTCGATTTTCCAAACAATATATTTAATTACGTTGTACTGCAATTGCGAATATATACCTAAATTGTTGTCTGGTAGTGGCCACATATTTTGTACAAATCTGCCTCGGCATCAAGTTATTTACAGAGCTAAAACCAGAAGATCGGGATTCAATGAAAAGTTAAAGCTCTCTTTGCGTAATCGTTCCATTTTTACCGTCCATGAACTCCAGATTACTGACATTATCAAAACCAGACTGAACGTCGACCAGGAGCTCCTCGTTGGTAAGAGTGCGTTCTTCCGCAATTGTGTCCAGCCGCTTCCCGCTCAGAGAGTTCCGCCGAGTCTGTGAACATAATATTCTCCGCGCCGGAGAAATTTCCATCCACCGCGTGAACACCGCTGCCTTTGCCGCCATTGATTTATCCAAAAAGATCGCTCTCTGAATTGCAGCAAATTCTTTAAAACCCTGTGAATGAATAAATGACAGACCTGGCGCACACGGCTCGAATCGTGAAATACTGAGTTCGCCTCCTTTCGCCACAGCCAGCTGACCTCTGATGCATTGCTATACGCCATTTGATGAAACTGAATATAACCATTCCTGAATTTGAAATTAAAATATCTAACATTTGGGCGGGCGTTTTCAAAATTCAAATGAAATCGCATTAATGAAGGCTGTCAGTATTTTCCGGTGGAAGCTGGAGTCGTTTTCGGCCGGATGGTGAAGTACTCTTAAACGGCATTAAATACCCAATAGCATGGGATCTATTGGTTGCCTTCTGTCTCAGCACGCAGAGACTTTGGGAGTTTTTGGTATTACTTTTCTTCTCATTAATCACAGAAAGGGAGTCTCCGTAGATAATTACAACTTTGACGTACCCTTTCCAAGCAATGACGTCTGATGACTGTGTATCCCATTGTTGATTTTACTAATATACTAATCCTCTGTATGGTTATATTTATATATGATTTATAATAAGTCAAGTCAGCTTGCATTTTCAATAGTGACTAATGACTGCCTAACCATTGCCCTGTATCTCATTGCAAGTTCGTGTTGATATATGATTGTCTCTAGCCCCTCCAGACCCGCGATTCTTCTGTTGCGAAGCCAAAAAATTGGCAATGGCTGCTATTATCACTGAAGTGGTGGCCAATACGGTAAGTAGCGCTATTTCTGCACTCATCGGACAAATAGATGATGTTATTCGGTTGGATGAGAACCGTCAGCTTCTAGAAGGGCAGTTAAATCGTATGAAGACTCTCCTACTCGATGTTAGAGATCAATTTCAAGATCTGCAAAAGACGCCCCCTCAATCTCTGCAAAATTGTCTGCTAAGGATGCAAGACGCAGTTGGAAAAGCAAAAGAGTTGATCGATTGCTCTCGAAGGCGGCAGCGGTGTGTCAGTTGCCTCCTTTGCAAGCCTAAACTCTCTACAGAAATCCGAAAGTGGAAGACAACTTTTGATGAGCTCTTTCACAATCTTCAGACCGACTTCTCTGTGTTTCACAGTGCTCAACAGATTGCGTCCGCGGCCCCACAACAGGCGAATCTACTGCTTCAAGACGAACCAGACACTGGACTGGTAGGGTTGGAAATTAGATATGCTGAAATACGACTTGAGAGGTGGCTTACAGAGGCCCCCGGCGTTCGGATATTTGCTGTATATGGGATGGGTGGGGTTGGCAAAACAGCGTTGCTAAAAAAGGTCTACAACACCTACAAGGTAAGTGGTGTTTTTCATCATGTGATTTGGGTTACAGTTGCCCAATTTTCCATTCTGGAGTTGCAGAGTCGTATGGCTTCCTCAATCAATTTAGACCTCAGTGCCTATTTCTTATAATGATGTTGATTCGCGGAAGATGAAGCTGTCGGCACATCTGAGGACTAAGAAATTTTTCCTAATTTTAGACGATTTGTGGAGCGTAGTCACTCTGAAAGAATTGGGAGTGGAATTTGGCGAGAACAAAGGGAGCAAAGTTGTATTCTCTACTCGAAATAGAGATCTGATTCCAGAAATGAATGCAGACCAGTCCATGCAAATACAGCCACTGCCAAGACAGGAAGCCTGGGAATTGTTTTGCAAAGTAGCTTTGAAAGACGGGCATGTGCCTGACGAGATAGAGTATATTGCTAGAGTCGTGGCGGAGGAGTGTAAAGGGTTGCCCTTGGCTATAAATGTCATAGCGTCAACAATGATTGGCAACCGGGCTGTAAATGAGTGGAACCTTGCTTTAAGGCAGATTCAGACTGTGGATTCAAATTTTCCAATTACTCATCCTCGACTTGATCGAGATCTGTATGAGCGATTGAGATGGAGCTACGATAGTTTACCCCATGCTCATTTGAAAACCTGTTTTCTGTATTGTGTGATGATTCCAGAGGACTGGTGCATGTCGGTGCACATTATATCGCACATCTGGATCGCAGAAGGTATAGTAAAGAGCAAAGATTTGGACTCCTTAATGGATACTGCGCACAGCTATGTAAAGTTACTTGCCGATCGTTCCTTATTCCAATTGAGAGCAGTTGGTGGATCCAGTTATTGGAGCCTTACGTTTGGCGTTCACGATGTTGTGCGAGACATGGCAATTTATGTGGGAGAGAAAGAGGAGAATTTTGTGTCCAGCGCAGGTCAACATTGCCCCGACATTGACGCCCTTTTCCCCGACATCGAGACACGCCATAATTGCAGGAGGCTCTCCCTTTTTGGTAGCAATATTACATCTCTCCCCGACATGGAATTGAGATGTCCAAAATTGGTCAGCCTATTTCTACCACTCAATCTTGAATTAAAAGAGATTCCAGAGGCATTTTTGCTTAACCTCGTCTTTCTGAGGGTGTTATGTTTAAGTAACACGGGGCTAAAATTATTGCCAAAATCATTGTGGCAATTGAAACAACTTGAATATCTTGATCTGAACCATATTCAAATTGAATATGTGGATTCAGGTATTGGCAATCTTTCAAACCTTCAGTTTTTATATCTCAATGGATGTAAGAGGTTAAAATCATTGCCATGTGAAATGAGAGATCTCAAAAATCTCAAATTTCTGGATCTCAACGGCTGTCGTAAGTTACAGGTGATTCCTCCTGAGATCAGACTGCTTACAAATTGTGAAATTCTGCGGTAGAGAAGAGGGACAGGTGATTCCTCGTGAGAGTAAATTGCTCTCAAATTTTCGCGTTCATGTTTGTACGGGAAATTTTAATATAAAAAGGATGTGATCGTAATTTTTTTGTTAATAAAATTTTATTGTGCACAATACATTTTTTATATAAATAATTACTTTTCAATTATATTTATATAATAATTTTATAATTATAAATTTTATATATCATTCAATTCAATTGATTTAATAATTAAATATGGTATTTTAATAACCCTATAAAATCAATTTTTTTTATTAGTGGTAGTCTAATGAGACTGTTTTTTATTAGGTTCTTTTGCCCTGAAAGTAATGAAATTTATATTTTGAGAAAATCTGACAAGGATTTTTGTAAATCTAAGTTATAGTGGTTAAACTTCAAACTTTTAAATCTTTTTAAGTGATTTTGATAGTGGTGAATCCATTTCAACCACTAAAAACAAAATTCAAACATTGCTTTTACAAAAAAAATTGAATCTTTTTCAAAATTCCAACCACTTTTACTTACCAATTCCTCCATGTAAACGACTCCCTTTGATTATTGGAGAGATGAAACTATGTGCAATTATTGACATGTCTCCTCTAAAGAACAAAGATGTAGACACTTTAATGATAATTCACACAACTATGTAAAGCTAGTCGTAGATTGCTCCTTATTCCAGTTGGTTTGAAGTTCACGATGTTGCACGTGACATGGAAAATTGTGTATCCATGGCAGGTCAACATTGCCCAGACATCGACGCTTCATGTAATTGCAAGAGGCTCTCCCTTTATAGTAGTGACGTCTCTGCCACCAAAATAATTGAGATACCGAAAACTAAAATATGAGAGAATTGAACCTATTGGTTTATAAAATGATTTTATTGATTATTTGTGTGATTTATTTTGTTTTTGAGATTGTCTTTTTAAAAATTTCATTAAACATATAGAAAATGATCAGATTGAATTTACAAAAGTAGATGAGATTGAATTTACAAAAGTAAATTTAATATGTTTTTTTCAAAATGATTATTAAGAAAATAAAAGATATTAGTGTAATTAATATTTATGTTAATTATATTATGGTTTAAATATATTTTACTAATATTAACAATAAATTAAAACAAAGAAGCACATACCATCTTTCCTTCTTCCGTTTAATAAATATAAGAAGGTATGTTTTTATTTATTGAATACAAAGTTCATTTGTTGTCACAAGTGGGATTCTTTTCCTATTCATTTTATTTATATCTTTGATATCTTTATCACTTTAGTGATTCTATAATGCTGTGAGCTTTGGGTTGTAGTTATTCCAGGGAAATTTTGGTACCCTCAATGGTTAGTTTAATTGTTAGATTCTCTTATGCTAAAGTTCAATAAGGCTTTAAGAAATTGAATCTCATTAAGTTTTTTGGGGTTACATGTGAAATGTACAAAGTTGAGTCAAACATAAAAAAAAAAAGACTGTGTACATTTGGAACATCTTTAGTATGAACTATCCAAAACTCATGCATGTCTAGAATAATCTTGAGAGTTATCAATGCTTTCTTCATAGGGTGAGATAAACTAAAAAATTGTTACATTCTAGGATAAGTTTGGGAGCCTCAATGATTAGTTTAATTGTTAGATTCTCTTATGTTAAAGTTCAATGAGGCCTCAAGAAATTAAATATCATTAAGTTTGTTTTGGTTACATGTGAAATCTACAAGGTTGAATCAAACATAAAACTTGGTGTGGGCATTTGGAAAGTCTCTAGCATGAACTATCCAAAGACTCATGCATGTCTACAATAATCTCAAGAGTTATCAATACTTTCTTGATAGGGAGAGATAAGCTAAAAAATTGTTACAACTTGTAAGTATATTGCATTATCTCATCTAAACCATTACATAGGGCTAAAAGAGTCTATACCAACCTAGATCCATCTTAACTCCGAATCTACCAAACACTGAGAGGGATCAAATCTCTGTGAGGTACAAACCTCTTTTTGATTGAAAATATTTTTGATCTCTCTCGGTGCTTGGTAGATCTGAAGCTAAGATGGATCTAGGTTGGTTGTTAATAAATTAATATTGTTGACTAATTAGTTAGGACAAAGAGAATTCCATATTCCTAGGCCCTATATTATAGAGCAGATGAATGATATTATGGAAATGACAGTACATCTAGCAGAGATCAATAATATTTGTACAAAATATCAATACCAAGCAATCGTTTTAAGGTTCAAAGCTTTTTTGCCAAAACCCATGGACCTTTTCCACTGGATCTTTACGAACTGGACCGTAAACTGTGAGATTCACTTATGCTCAAAGGATTTCTTTATGGTAAAATTTGGATCATTAGGGATCAGAGATTGGGTTTTACATGAGGGTCCTTGGTTCTGGGGAAACACGAGATTATTTATCACCCCATGGTTCCCAAATTTTGATGCTAATACAATGACAGTCTCCAAAATATTGGTATGGGCAAGATTGATAACTTACCCCTTCGTTTCTGGCACCCAAAATTACTGGAAGGAATCAATAACATGTTGGGGAGATATATCAAGATGGATTCACAAATAACTGAAGAATCAATTTATAATTTTTCTTGGATATGTCTAGAGGTAGACCTTAGTAAAGGACTACCTGATCGTATCTTTTTCGCACATAACAACCAGAGCTAGACCCAGTTCTTAGATTATGAGAACACTCCATTTAGATGTCGTCTATGTCTTCAAATTTGACATCTACAAACCACATGTCCTTTGGCAAAGAAAGACCCTAAGAGGAAAAATAAACCTATCAAAAAGCCAAAGGGATGGCATTTTCCAACACCACAACCCAACGAAGAAGAGGAAGAGGAGGACTTGGGACCCCCTGTTGCTAAGGAAATCCCAAATCCACGTACATCTTTAGTGAAAAAAGAATTGAGTCAACAAGGAACTGGAGGATCAGCTTCACAAAATCCAAGAGCAAAAGGTCACTCGGGCCAAGAAATGCTAAAGGAGAAGGAGATAACAAGATTCAAGTGTCCTTATACATCTGGGAGTTCAGACTCAGATAAGAACACCCAATGCAGACAGAAGAGAACCAACTAATTATTGTAATAACCAGTCATGTTCAAGGAGGATGGAAAAATGTAGAAAAGAAGAAAGAGAGAAAAGAGTGACTAAGAATTTTTTATTAGCCCCAATTTTTTTTTTAAGTTATTTTGGCTTTGATTTTATGGGCACCAACTTTTTGAGTGGTGCAACTTGGGAATGCACTATGTGCATCTACGTATGTAACTTTTTATAAATAATAGAAAATTTACCACGGATAAATAAATAAACAAATAAATTATAATATCTATTTGTTAGATTTTATTGAAAAATTATTATAAAAATATTAATATCCACAATTAATATATAAGAAGATTAATAATAAACTTATATAAGGGTAAAAATTTAAATTTGCATAGTTAAACTTCAAAAAACAAAATTATTTCTATGGAGTATTTAATGCAAATGGGGGATAGTTTAACTGGCCATTGCAATGTATAAAGTAATGTAAACCACAATATTTAATGTTCAAATCCCCATTGGGTCAGACCAACGAAACTAACATATATGAACTATTTAATGTATTGTTTAATGTATGTTGATGACCACTTTACCACATATATTAAGAAGTTGTAAACATGCTTTGCTATAATACCATGGGTAAATACCATGACTTATCCAAAAATCGTAACTCATTCACAATCAAAATAATCTATACATATTTTATTTTATAAATTTTTTTAAATTAAATCTAAAAGCGAACGATTATAATTTACTGTTGACATATATATTTGCAATGTTCCACCAAGTTTTCGAGAAGAGGAAATGCGGGAGTGAGGATACGTCACAAGGGAGGCGTATATAAGCAACCCAAAATTCTTAGGGATTTTTTAGGGAACGCGAGGACGTCATAGTCATTAAAATATAAAATTATAAATTATTAAAATTTTAATATATAAAAATAAAGAAATAAAATCCTAAAAATATGTGAATAACCAAATAGAAAATCTTAATAATTATGAAATATACATATAAAGACTAAATATGATCATCATTACATATTATACTATTATCATTTGACATTTTTGCATTGCAAATCTAAAAGTATATTACTAAATTGAATCCATCATTTGACATTATGCAATGTTCCTTCTAAATTCATCACATGGCATGATGAAAGGTACATCTAAATTAAATTAATAAATTCATCATTTGACAATTGAAATTATTTAATGCACATCAAATTTTCAAAAATGATAAAATGTAAATTCATCATATGACAATGACATTGACATTATGTTGAAGTCTAAAATAGCCATAAAATACTAAACTAAAAGTAAACATAGAAAGCACTGAGTAATGAAATACTAGTAAATTTCTCAAAAAATACTAAATAATGTTGAGATTGCAACAAGATGATGGAGCTTAGTGAAAAGAGTCACCTTCACTAAGTGGGCCCGCAGGCAAATTATGGCGCAGAGTCTATTTTTAGATATATGGATCATGTATATGAATTGCAGGATGCTGTTTATGGATGATTGGTCAAGTTGGCAAAAATAGATGGACTTCTATTTTTAGACAACAGCGGTGACACTGTCAAGACTAATTATAGAGCAGTCAAGTATTATTAGCTTATAATAATATTTAGACTATAAACTTTATCTTATTCTCTTGGAGCACTTCAGTTTGAGCTACAGATGTGGCACATGCAGCTGTCAGAAGGAAATACGCTTTCTTTGTGGGTCAATTGAGTTGTTGCATGCATGAATTCAGTTAGATCTCAATCAGTTGATTTTGGTGGAGTTGATTGTGGAGTTGACGGAGTTGTGTTCAGTTTGACTTGGTTAAACTAGTTGTAATTAGTCTAACTCCAAATAGACTAATGATGAGTTGTTAAACTAATTATTAACCCATAATGCAACTAAAGAATACATCAGTTAACTCAGTTGCATGTCAGTGCATGTTCAGTTCAGCAGGGACAAGTGTTAGAGGATCAGATTGCTATCAGTTGTGACTACAGTTGTGCATGAGGATTTGCACAATCAATGGGATTGAGTTATGCCAATGAGAATTGGCCAATACCAAGTTATTATAGCCTCTGCTCATGTGATTCCTAGTGTGAGTGATTATTTTGAGGTAAATACGAATTTGGTTCTACCATTCTCATCCATTCTTGAGTAGGTATTGAGCAGTGGAGGCAGGCAAGCAGTGGAATAGATTTGGAGATCCGATCTGGGCTGTATTGTGTGTAACAAGTGGAGATAGTGCTAGATACTTGTGAGAAGTATTGACTATTGTAATGTTACATGTTCTCAATCATTAATATACAGATAGTGTGGGATTTTCAGCTGTAAGCTTTCCTCGGGTTACATACTGTGTTAATGTGTGCATGCTCTTGATGTTTTATTGTTATTGATGCTGCTATATTGATGATCAATGTAGAGGAGCTTATGTATTTTGTATGTATTCCGCAATAGTACATGATCAAGATAATCTCCATTGAATATGTGTTAAATTATTCAAAATTTCTACATGGTGTTGGAGCTGTTGATCATCAGATTTACTATTCAGGAAGTGTTTACATTCTATTTCTTCAGGCAGAGTCTGTAATCGAGCCAGGTAGCCTTTGGATTCATCCTTCGTTTGGAAGGTGAGATATCCGGTGAATGCCCATACAGTCGATCTCTGTACAAGATATAGCTTGTTCTGACGAATCTTAGATCCGAGGTGGTTGAGTTTGGAGCTGGTGGAATTCGAATTTGCAGCAGTGTTTTCTTGGTGTCAAAACTAAGATGTCTTTCATAGGATTGCAATTGGAGTATGCCCTTGAGGGCAATACGAACTATATTGCATGGAAGGACAGGATGGAGGTAGTATTGGATGATAATGTGTTGAAGGAGTTCATAGAGACGGATGTCCCAAAGCCTACTGATGCTACTCGAGCTGATGCTTGGCAAAGGAAGACTGCAAAATGTCGAAGGATTCTACTGGAAGGCATGAAGGATCACATTGTGTCCAGCCTCCATGGAAAGGCTACTCCATATTTGATGTGGAAATCGTTAATAGAATTATTCCAAAGCAAGAGCGATCAGAGGAAGCTCGCACTCAAAGATAAACTCAGAAACATCAAATGCGAGAAGGGTGACAGTATGCCCAAGTATCTCACGAAGTTCATTCAGTGTCAAGATGAGCTGGGAACTGTGGGGGTTACTGTCGATGATGAGGACTTGGTGAGCTTGGCTCTCCTTGGTCTTCCGAAGAGTTGGCATTCCTATCAAGACTCTGTCAATGGTTAGGATAAATTTCTAGGATGAGAAAGACTGTGGTCAGATCTTGTGCAGGAGGAGATCAGGCGGAGTACCAGGGACGGATCTTCATCAAAGGGGGCTGATGAAGAAAATTGCACTTTGGCTACCAAAGCAAGGAAATGGAAGACCAAGAAAGCTTCTCAGTCTGGTGCGAAAGGCAAGAAGCAGGACATGTCCAAGGTGAAGTGTTTTCACTGTCAACTACACGGACACTATGCCACTAATTGTCCGCAGAAGAGGAAGAACAAGCAAGCTGTTGGATCTGCAGCAGGAGAGGCTCTAGCCTCACAGTTTGAGCTTGATTTTTCATTGATCGCATGTTTGGTTTCAAGTGTGATGGGATTGGTGTGGTTCTTGGACACTGGTGGGTCTTTTCACATGACTGGAGATAGAGATTTGTTTTCTGATCTGGAAGACAAAGATATTGGAGTGCACATCGAGATGGGCGATGATGGCAGATACAGTGCGACCGGTATCAGTACCATTTCCTTTGAGAGGGAGTCTGGTAAACCCTTTGTATTGAACGAAGTCATGCATGTTCTAGGATTGAAGAAGAATCTTATCTTTGTGGCGATGTTAGAAGACAAGGGGTATGATGCTGTTTTCAACAAGGGAAAAGCTTTCCTGCGCAGCAAGACAACTGGTGAGACTCGGACGATAGGGGTTCGAGTAAGGAACCTTTATCAGTTGCATGTAAATGGATGCACAGCAATGGCAGGCAAGGCAGAAGGATTGGTGAGTCGGGATGATGGCGAGTTGTGGCACAGGAGATTGGGTCACCTTCACCATGGAGCCATGAAGATACTGTAGCAGATCACTACAGGGCTTCCTAAAGGCACACTTGCGCAGTCAGATCAGTGAAAGGGGTGTACTTTGGGGAAGTTTGTGAAAGCCACCTTTCACGAGAAGGATATTCATGCCACGATGATCCTTGAGAGAATTCACACAGACGTGTGTGGACCTTTCTCAGTTGCTTCGATAGCAAAACACAGGTATTATATGATTTTTGTTGATAATTTCTCTCATAAGTGTTGGATCTTCTTCATGCAAAAGAAGAGCGAGACATATTCAAAGTTCTGTGAATTCAAAGCACTGGTCGAGAAGGATTCGGGGAAGAAGGTGAAGGCTCTTAGGAGCGATAATGGTGGTGAATACATCTCGGACGAGTT
>APFE031187840.1:78630-94211 GCA_000404065.3 Pinus taeda
AGCTTATAATAATATTTAGACTATAAACTTTATCTTATTCTCTTGGAGCACTTCAATTTGAGCTACAGATGTGGCACATGTAGCTGTCAGAAGGAAATATGCTTTCTTTGTGGGTCAGTTGAGTTATTGCATGCATTACTTTAGTTAGAACTCAATCAGTTGAGTTTGGTGGAGTTGATTGTGGAGTTGATGGAGTTGTGTTCGGTTTGACTTGGTTAAACTAGTTGTAATTTGTCTAACTCCAAATAGACTAATGATGAGTTGTTCAACTAATTATTAACTCATAATGGAACTAAAGAATACATCAGTTAACTCAGTTGCATGTCAGTGCATGTTCAGTTCAGTAGGGACAGGTGTTAGACGATCAGATTGCTATCAGTTGTGACTATAGTTATGCATGAGGATTTGCACAATCAATGGGATTGAGTTATGCCAATGAGAATTGACCAATACCAAGTGATTATAGCCTCTGCTCACGTGTTTCCCATTGTGAGTGATTCTTTCGAGGTAAATACAAGTTTAGTTCAACCATTCTCATTCATTCTTATGCAGGATTGCGCAGTGGAGGCAGGCAAGCAGTGGAGGAGATTTGACCCAGCGATTGATTCAGATCTGAGCTAGTTTGTGTGTAACAAGTGGAGATAGTGCTGGATACTTGTGAAGAGTATTGTACTATGTATTGTTACATGTTCTCAATCAATATAATATACAGATAGTTGGGGTTTTTAGCGAGATGCTTTCCCTGGGAAAATACTGTGTTGATATGTGTGATTGATGATTCTATGTGCACATGTTATTGTTTCTGCTTCTGTAAATTGATGATCAACGTAGAGGAGGTTATGTATTATGCACGTATTCCGCAATTAGTGTATAATTGGAATAATCTCTGTGAATATGTGTCATATTATTCAAAATTTCGACATGGAATCAGAGCTGTTGATCATCAAATCTATTATTCAGAAAGTGTTTACCAACAAGATGATGGAGCTTAGTGAAAAGAGTCCCCTTCACTAAGTGGGCCTGTAGACAAATTATGGCGCAAGTTCTATTTTTGGATCACAGCAGGGATGATCACAACAGGAGTGATCACAGCAGGAGTGATCAAAATCTATTTTTAGACTGGCTGTCAAAAATAGAAAAGTCAAATATTATTGTCTTATAATAATATTTAGACTATAAACTTTATCTTATTCTCTTGGAGCACTTCAGTTTGAGATAGAGATATGGCACATTCAGCTCTCAGAAGGAAATACGTTTTCTTTGTGGGTCAGTTGAGTTTTTTCATGCATGACTTCAGTTAGAACTCAATCAGTTGAGTTTGGCGGAGTTGATTGTGGAGTTGATGGAGTTGTGTTCAGTTTGACTTGGTTAAACTAGTTGTAATTAGTCTAACTGCAAATAGACTAATGATGAGTTGTTAAACTAATTATTAACTCATAATGCAACTAAAGAATACATCAGTTAACTCAGTTGCATGTCAGTGCATGTTCAGTTCAGCAGGGACATGTGTTAGAGGATCAGATTGCTATCTGTTGTGACTATAGTTGTGCATGAGGATTTGCACAATCAATGTAATTGAGTTATGCCAATGAGAATTGGCTAATACCAAGTGATTATAGCCTTGGCTCATGTGATTTCCAGTGTGATTGATTCTTTTGAGGTAGATACGAGTTTGGTTCAACCATTCTCATCCATTCTTGAGTAGGTATTGAGTAGTGGAGGCACGCAAGAAGTGGAATAGATTTGGAGATTAGATCTGAGCTGTATTGTGTCTAACAGGTGGAGATAGTGCTGGATACTTGTGAGAAGTTTTGACTATTGTAATGTTACATGTTCTCAATCATTAATATATAGATAGTGTGGGGTTTTTAGCTGTAAGCTTTCCCCGGGTTACATCCTGTGTTAATGTGTGCATGCTCTTGATGTTTTATTGTTATTGATGCTGCTATATTGATGATCAACGTAGAGGAGCTTATGTATTGTGTATGTATTCCGTAATAGTACATGATCAGGATAATCTCCATTGAATATGTATTTATTATTCAAAATTTCTACATGGTGTCAGAGCTGTTGATCATCAGACCTACTATTCAGGAAGTGTTTACATTCTATTTCTTCAGGCAGAGTCTGTAATCGAGCCAAGTAGCCTCTGGATTCATCCTTCCTTTGGAAGGTGAGATATCCGGTGAATGCCAGTACAGTCAATCCCTATACGAGAAATATTTTTTTCTCACAAATCTTAGATCTGAGGCGCTTGAGTTTCGAGCTGGTGGAATTCGAATTTGCAGCAGTGTTTTCTTGGTGTCAACGAGGCGATGTCTTTCAACGGATTGCGATTGGAGTATGCTCTTGAGGGAAGCTCAAACTATATTGCATGGAAGGACATGGTGGAGGCAGTATTGGATGATAACGGGCTGAAGGAGTTCATAGAGATGGATGTCCCAAAGCCTACTGATGCTACTCAAGCTGATGCTTGGCAAAAGAAGACCACAAAATGTCAAAGGATTCTGTTGGAGGGCGTGAAGGATCACATTGTGTCCAGCCTCCATGGAAAGGCTACTCCATATTTGATGTGGAAATCATTAACAGAATTATTCCAAAGCAAGAGCGATCAGAGGAAGCTGGCGCTCAAAGATAAACTCAGAAACATCAAATGCGAGAAGGGTGACAGTATTCCCAAGTATCTCACGAAGTTCACTCAGTGTCGAGATGAGCTGGGAAGTGTGGGGGTTACTGTTGATGATGAGGACTTGGTGAGCTTGACTCTCCTTGGTCTTCTGAAGAGTTGGCATTCCTATCAGGACTCTGTCAATGGTCGGAAGAAATTTATAGGATGGGAAAGACTGTGGTCAAATCTTGTGCAGGAAGAGATCAGGCGGAGTACCAGGGATGGATCTTCATCAAAGGGAGCTGATGAAGAAAATCGCGCTTTGCTTGCTAAAACAAAGAAAGGGAAGAGCAAGAAAGCTTATCAGTCTTGTGCGAAAGGCAAGAAGCAGGACATGTCCAAGGTGAAGTGTTTTCACTGTCACCACCACGGACACTATGCCACTAATTGTCCGCAGAAGAAGAAGAACAAGCAAGCTGCTGGATCTGCAGCACGAGAGGCTCTAGCCTCACAGTTTGAGCTTGATTTTTCATTGATCGCATGCTTGGTTTCAAGTGTGATGGGATCGGTGTGGTTCTTGAACAGTGGTGCGTCTTTTCACATGATGGGAGATAGAGATTTGTTTTCTGATCTGGAGGACAAAGATCTTGGAGTGCACATCAAGATGGGCGATGATGGTAGATACAGTGCGATTGGTATCAGTACCATTTCCTTTGAGAGGGAGTCTGGTAAACCCTTCGTATTGGAGGAAGTCATGCATGTTCCAGGATTGTAGAAGAATCTTATCTCTGTGGCGATGTTAGAAGACAAGGGGTATGATGTTGTTTTCAGCAAGGGAAAAGCTTTCCTGCGCAGCAAGACAACTAGTGAGACCCGGAAGATAGGGGTTCGAGTAAGGAACGTTTATCAGCTGCATGTAGATGGATGCGCAGCAATGGCAGGCAAGGTAGAAATATTGGTGAGCCACGATGATGGTGAGTTGTGGCACAGGAGATTGGGTCACCTTCACCATGGAGCCTTGAAGATACTGCAGCAGATCACTACAAGACTTCTTAAAGGCACACTTGCGCAGTCAGATTAGTGCAAGGGGCGTACTTTGGGGAAGTTTGTGAAAGCCACCTTTCACGAGAAGGATATTCACGCCACGACGATCCTTGAGAGAATTCACACAGACGTGTGTGGACCTTTCTCAGTTGCTTCGATAGTAAAACATAGGTATGATGTGATTTTTGTTGATGATTTCTCTCGTAAGTGCTGGATCTTCTTCATACAGAAGAAGAGCGATACATATTCAAAGTTTTGTGAATTCAAAGCACTGGTCGAGAAGGATTCGGGGAAGAAGGTGAAGGCTCTTAGGAGCGATAATGGTGGTGAATACATCTCGGATGAGTTCAAAGATTTCTACAAGGCAGAAGGGATTCAAAGAGAGCTCATAGCTCCCCATAACCCACAACAAAATGGGGTTGCTAAGCAGAAGAATAGAACGATCGTGGGTGCTGCACGGGCGATGTTGCATGATCAGGGCCTACCCCTTCACTTGTGGGCAGAAGCATGCAATACAGCAGTTTATGTGCAGAACCGTTGTCCTCATAAGATACTTGGCATGAGTACACCCGAGGAGGCTTATTCTGGTAAGAAGCATGATCTTTCTCATTTGAGGATTTTTGGTGCTAACATTTACATGCATGTGACGAAGAATTCCAGGAAGAAGTTGGAGCCGACCGCAGAGGTTGGGATATTTGTGGGGTACACTGATACTCCCCACAACTATCGTGTGTATTTTCCAGACAGTGGTAAAATTGTTGTGCGACAGGGTATAAAATTTTAGGAGGAGAAAGCCATGAAGTGTTCACATGAGAGGGAGCTACACTTGCATGCAGATGAGAAGCTATTAGTTCCTAAGGATGAGCTTCAAGACATGGATCAGCCACAGGACGAGGTTCATGGAGTGGAAGAGACCACTCAAGTAGCGCCAACCATCAGAGGGTGAAAGTGCTTAACAAAAGATGAGCGACTGGCTCAAGATGCAGAGAAAGTTGTAGGACCACCTACAACCCAACGTAGACAGAGACAGTCACCTGGTCGGTACACTAGATACATGGCTCTTGTGAGAAAGTGTGTTGGGACTGAGCCATCCTCTTTCGAGGAAGCTGTGGAGGATCCCCCATGGGTAGACGCCATGGTGGAAGAGTATGATTCTATTGTCAGAAACAGTGAATGGGAGATTGTTCCTAGACCGGAAGGGAAATTAGTGGTGGGTTCGAGATGGATCTACAAATTTAAGTAGGCAGCTGACGGGAGTGTGGAGAAGTACAAGGCAAGATTTGTTGCCCGAGGCTTTTCACAGATTGAGGGGATCGATTATGAGGAGACCTTTGCACCTGTCGCAAGGTATTCTTCCATACGGATGATTCTTGCTCTCTCAGCGCAGATGGGATGGCACATTCATCAGATGGATGTGAAGACTGTGTTCCTCAACGAAGTCTTTGAGGAGGAGGTGTACATTAGGCAGCCCAAAGGCTTTGAGCTCTTCAGCAGCGAGTTGCATGTGTGCAGGCTCAAGAGAGCATTTTATGGGTTGAAGCAAGAACCACGTGCTTGGTACACATGGATAGACAACTATTTCATGGGACTTGGATTCTCCAAGAGCGAGGCGGATCCTAACCTATACCAGATTGTGGTGGAGGGTAAATTGCTTATCATTGTACTGTATGTAGATGATTTGATTCTAATGGGTGATGAGCTGTTGATACTTTCATGCAAGGATGATCTTGCTAAGGAGTTTGAGATGAAGGACTTGGGCCTCCTTCACTATTTCCTAGGATTGGAAATATGGTAGTGCAATGGTGGACTGTTTGTTTCTCAGGGTAAGTATGCTCAAGAGATACTGGATAAGTTCAACATGCATGGCTGCAAGCCTATTGATACTCCTTTTCTTGGAGGTTGGAGGAAGGAGGATGCCACTGTTTATCGACAGTTGGTGGGGTCGCTGATGTATTTGGTCAATACACGACTCGATATATGCTATGTAGTTAACCAGCTTTCACAAGCTATGGTTAAGCCTACCAAGCTCTTCTGGAAAGCGGGCAATTATGTATTGCGTTATTTGAAAGGCACATTGGGATATGGATTGTGGTACAAAAAGGAGGATGAGGTGAAGCTATGTGGCTTCACGGATGCAGATTGGGAAGGGAGCCCAACGGTCAAAAAGAGCACATTTGGAGGGGTCTTCAGTATTGGATCGACAACAGTTTCTTGGTACAGCAGGAAGTAGAGATCCATGACACTTAGTTCAGCAGAGGCCGAGTATATGGCAGCAAGTTTGGCTGCATGCGAGGCTATATGCATGAGGAAGATTCTGGTTGGTTTGTTCAGTTCTCATTTGGATCCTACTGTGGTTTACTGTGATAACCAGAGTTGCATTAAACTCCCGACTAATTTATTTCATGATAGATATAAACACATTGACATCAGGTACCATCATATCAGAGATTGAGTGCAGCGGAGGATCATGTTACTTTCATACATTCAAACGGAGGATCAGGATGCTGATATTCTGATGAAGGCTCTCACCAGGAGCAAATTCGAATAACATCGAGGCAGGATAGGGGTTGCTGATAATCCATATCTTGTTGAGAGGGAGTGTTGAGATGATGGAGTGTTGAGTTACCTGCAGATCGTTCCTTATTCTAGTTGTGAGCAGTTGGTTGATCTAGTTATTGGGGCTTTACATTTGGAGTTCACAATGTGTGCAACATGGCAATTTATGTGGCAGAGAGAGAGAGGATAATTTTGTATCCATGGAAGGTCAGCATTGCCCCAACATCGACACCCTTTTCCCTGACATCGAGACTCACAATAATTGCAGGAGGCTCTTCCTTTTTGGTTGCAATATTACGTCTCTACCAGACAAGGAATTAAGATGTCCAAAATTGGTCAGCCTAGTTCTAACCCATAATGAATTAAAAGAGATTCCCGAAGCTTTTTTGCTTAGCCTCGTCTCTCTAAGGGTGTTATGTTTATGTTGTACGGTGCTAAAATTATTGCTAAAATCAATGGGGCAATTGAAACAACTTGAATTTCTTGGTCTAAACTATACTCAAATTGAATATGTGCATTCAGGCATTGGCAATCTTTCAAATATTCAGTTTTTACATCTCAGTGAATGCAAAAGATTAAAATCATTGCCATGCGAAATGAGAGATCTCAAAAATCTCAAATTTCTGGATCCAATGGATGTCATCATTTGGAATCCTTGCCAGTCTCTCATAAATCTGAAATTTCTGGATCCAACGGATGTCATCATTTGGAATCCTTGCCATCTAAAATTGCAGAACTCAAAGATCTCAAGTATCTGAATCTTAAGGGCTATCGTAATTTATAGGTGATTCCTCCTGAGATCAGACTTCTTATAAATTGTGAAATTCTGCGGTAGAGAAGACAGATAGGTGATTACTCGTGAGATTCAATTTCTTTCAAATGGTAAAATTCTAAGATATAGAAGAGGAGTCTTTTTGTACTATGAAATTTTAATATAAAAAGCATGTGATTTATAAGTCTCATGCATCATTTTTAATTCAATTGATTTAATAATAAAAAATATGTATCTGTTAATAAAAAATATAAAGTCAAATCCTTCGTTGATTATTGGAAGGATGAAACGATGTGCAATTAGCTGAAACCCCAAAGTCTCGGCAACAAGTAGAGTTATTTTATTTTATTGAGGTGGTGCAATAATTCCTTCGCTTGTTAACGAATAGATTCATGATTATATAGTTATTTTTATTTTATATGGTTCACTATACTGATTTGGTATTAGCTAAGTATCCAAATAACATGTTTTTATTTTTGTTTTTTTTAAATGTGGTTTATTGTATTGATTTAGTATTAGCTATGTATACGAATAACATTTATATGTTATTTTGAGGAATCTAACGAATTAAGATAGATAACTCACAAATAATATTTACATGTTATTTTGAGGAATCAAGATAGATAATGACATTATAGATAAATATGTGATAGTCTGAGCTTGTAACCCCAATGAGAAGGAAGACAATAGACCATCCCCACCACACGACCTACACTAGCTCGACATGATGTGTAAATTGAATCTTAGGAATCAAGATAGGTAGTAGCCTGAGCTTCTAACCCCAATGAGGAGGAAGAAAATAGACCATCCCCACCACACAACCTACACTAGCTTGACATGATATGTAAATTGAATTTTAGGAATCAAGATAGATAATTATATTACAGAAAAACATTTCATAGCCTAAGCTTCTAACCCAAGACAACAAATCGCCCCCACTACACGACACATGATGTGTATTACTCATGAGAATAATTCCACTCAATCATATTTAAACTTTTTGGGTCTACCCATTTTAAACTACTTAATGTGGTTCATCATAAGAACAAGATATGTGAATAAGAAAATAAACATCAGAGATCAGAGACCATGGTGAAGATGGTACAAAGGAGGACAATTTGTAACTATCCATCAAGTAGTGTAATTATGGAGAAGAGGTGTAATTGTGGATGCAAAGCATAAAGTTTGGGTGTTGTGATGGTACAAATGCGGTTGGGATGTTTTGTCTAATCATGTAATTATGAAGAGGTGTAATTATGGACCCACAATAGAAAGCTTGGGTGTGATGGAGAGGATTTAAATGGTTATTTGATTTTTTTTTAATGTTATAATTTTATTATATGGAAAAATATATTATTTTATAATATTATTTTTATTTTTAAAATTAATATATATAATAAAAAAAAATTATATTAATTTTTGTATATTATTTTTAAAGTAAATGTATATTTATTTTTAATTTGAAATATTTTAAGAAGAGAAATATAATAATATAATAAAGATATAGAATTAAATATAATTACAAGAAATAAATAAATAAAATAAATGTAATTAAAATATATTTGTAAAAGAAAACCTAAAAAAATATATTATGATTTCATTAAGTTGAATGTATTAATGAAAGTATTTAGATATATTTGTTAAACGATAAATAAAATGATTCTGTTTTGTAATGTAAAAATTATGTCTATAGTATAATAATTTATATTTTTGCATAAATTCAAAAATAAATTTTAAAATTTCAATAAATATTATTTATAATTTTGGATTGGCTACGGAAGTTTGATTGCACATAATTCCCATCGTGGAGGGTGTTTTACTTTCATTCGTTCTAATGCCTAACAATTCATTTTAAAATTAAAATAATTTTGTGAGTGGTTATTGTGTTGGTGAGTGCTCTAGACACTGCCACTGTTATGTTAGCGCTTTGCTTAATGATGTGAGAATTGATGTTGTTGCAGGACACTATTATGTTAGTGCTCCCTTCAATGATGTGAGAATTGATGTGGTTGCAGGTTGTTTGCATTTCCCCTCGGGGGGCTGAACAAATGTTGAATGTTTCCTTGTGTGGAGAACGAAGTATGTGCAAGAGAACTGGGGTCCTTTGCATAGTGAGTGTTGTGATACTGATGAATGATGAGGTAATTGGTACGGTTTCATTGTGTAGAACTTTACTGTGTGGAGGACGGAGTAAGTGTGGGAGAGCTGAGGTTGTTTCCATAGATGAGGGTGCCCTGACACTAACAAGGGTGGAGAGGGAGCTAGTATCATTTTTTTAACAATTATCCTAATCATTTGACTATAAAAGCTAGTATCATGTTTTCAATCTGTGTGACATGTGGTTCCGGGGCACTATTATGTTAGTGATTTGGTCAATGATGCGAGAATTGATGTTCTTGTAGGTTTTTTTCATTGGTCCTAGGGGGGAGGGGGGTTGAACAAATTCTTAATTGATATTATTAAGGAGTTTGTGTGGGAGAATTGAGGGTTTTTTGCATAGAACAGGGTGCTAAACAAACTATGTTTTCAATCCATGTGAAGGAAAATTGTTGTGTGGTAAAACGAATTTCTGGAAGGCTTTGTGTGAGGTTTGCTAAAATAATAAATATACAAGTCTCTTTTTTAATTATTATTTAGGAATGTTTTTCACAACTATGGAAGTAGTTGTGCGAAAGGAACTATGTGAAGGTGGTTATGCGAAGCTGGTTGTTCGGAGGTAGCATGTGTGGAGTTTCGAATATCAATGACTGATCGAAGGGAGTTATTGAGTGTGTAAGTAGTTGTGCAAATGGTGTTGTGCATAGTAGGTTGTGTGTATGTGGATGTTATGCGAAAGTTTATTAAAATAATAAATATACAAATCCAATTTTTAATTCTTATTTAGAGATGTATTTCACAATGTATGATCATTAATTAATATTAGTTTCAAATGTCAACGAATGAGGGCATTATTGAGTGCAAAAGTAGTTGTGAAGAGATGGTTGTTCATGTGCAGATGTTATGCAGAGAATAAATGCATGTGCAGAATTTATGTGGAATGAGGGAAGTGTAGAGGGATATTTTATTTGTAATGTGTTTTGATATTAGTAGATTGTGCACAAGAGCAGTGCTTGTTTTATTATTAATAGATTCTATGGAGTATGGAAGTGCATACAATGAAATATTGAGAGATTTTTTTACACAATTGACCGTGTTGTTAGGAGATAGCGTGTGTAGATAAAAAATGCTTTGTCCAACACTTATTTTGTAATGAATGCTTCCTGCCCATAATATTTTGGACCCACATTTATTAATATCAGTTTCAAATGTCAATGACTAATGGAAGGGTGTTGTTGAGTCTCGAAGTAGTTGTCCAAATGAAGCTATGTAGAGGTGGTTGTGCGTGAGAGATTTTTGTGCACACATGGATTTTCTCTACAGTTAGGTTGAAAGTATATGAAAACCATGTTTCTAGATTTGACGTTTTGGTGCCTATGTGGTTTTCTGAATACCTGAGCAAGTGTAGAGATAGTGAATTGAATGCTAAGATGACTTGTATTTACCTGTAGCCCTATTTTATATTAATTAGAGGAAAAACATGAGGAAGATGAAAAATCTGGATGGAAACTTGATCTTTGTAGCGTGTTTCAGACACAAAATAGTGGCAGGTGTTGATTTCTAGTAAAACGAGACTACAAACATTTCAAACAGCTAGTATAGTGAGGGAAATATGCTATTTGTAGTCATAGAAAAAACAACAGATCGTGTAGCATTTTCCCGTTACAAATTGCATTTAAAAGCTTAGAGTATTATCCAAGCTTCTATTGCCTTACATAAATTATTATCTTCAAAGATGAGCTTGCATCTTCAATAGTGTCCCAATGGAATTTTTGTCACATTGTGGACGATAGCAATAGTGCAGAAATACATAAGTTATAGAAGATTGCAAGCTTCTAAACCGATTTACCTTTGTCGATTTCATGTTTACATTTGGTAGATTCTTAGCTTATTATCTTGATTGTTGTTAGTTTGAACTTGTTTTGTACGGTAAAATTATGTTTCTTATGACACGTATAATTCTTTTATTAAATAAATATATTGTGCTTAGCTTTGGTTTTCTCTACAATACTGCAAGCTTTTAAACTAATTCACCTTTATCAGTTTCATGTTCGCATTTGGCAGTTTCTTAGTTGATTATCATGATTACAATTAGTTTGAATTTGTTTTGTAGGGTACATTTATATTTTTTTACGACACGTATAAAGATGATATTATGTCAATGGATTGTGATTAGCTTTGGTGTATTCAATTGCTAAATATTCAACGTGTTGTGTGCAGTAGTTTTGAAGCCAGTAATAGTATATGCATTTGTGTTATGTTAAAAGTATATGTCATATTGTTAGTTTTTATTCCTTGACTTTTTTAGTTTATTCGAAGTCATTGATTTATTTATTTATTTTTAATCCTTCTTATGTATGTTCTCTTATTAACAGAAAACACTCAATTTGTCATGTATGTTGATACACAAGGTATGAATGTTTCCCATTTTTCTCCACACATACGTTTTATCACAAAGCAATACTTGTTGAGATGCATTAAAAAGAGACTTAAACTAATATTACATAATAGTAAAAAATATTTAATCAAAAAAATATTCGTTATTTCTAGTTTACAAATTGCTTTTTAGAGTTGTTCTTGTTATATTGTGAATTAAAGTTTATGTTTTCAGTAATTAAATTATTTTCACGTTTGCAAAAATTAAATAGTTTAAATTAAATTTATTTTGTGACTGCTTGTCAAATTTTGCAAGAAATGAGTGTGTCAATTCATTCATAAATCAAATTTGGTTCGGTTATACAAACTAGTGGGGAACCAAATGTTAAGTTGATTGAGCATAGAGGGTAAATTTACTATTTGTGGCTATTATTGATAATTTTTTGAGTCTCTAAATTTGACTAAAAATAGCTTGAAGTTACGATTGTTAACTTTTAGTAATAAAATTATTTTTGCGTCACCAAAAATCACAGAGTTTAAAAATCAAATTTTTCTGTGTGGAATAAGGTTTTCACTACATCATAACGACGTGTCAAATTTGTTGAGAAATAGCTATGTTGTGTTATTTTTAAATCAAATTTGGTTGAATTTTATAAAGTAGTGGGGCCAACTGTCAAGTCAATTCATCGTAGAAATTAGTTGAATACATGTTGGCATAATATTTATTTGTGAATATCATTGTTCACTTTACTATTTCTAGCTATTATTGATGGCATTCTATATGAAGGCCAAAATTTCACCCAAACAGTGAAATTCTCAACAAAATCCGATGAAAATAATTTGAAAAAATACAATCCTGATAATGTTTGAATCATTTTTTTACCGTGGAAATGGATTTAGAACCATCAAGAATCTCAAGGGCACTAAATATCCCGAACCTCAATAGTTGTAAGTAGGATTTAAAAAAAATGCCAAATTAAAAAAAAAATAGTTTGCAGTCAAGTTTGGGTGTATCACCGAATTTGCCAATGGTGTTTTTGATGATATTGAATCTATTTCCAATATTACAAAAACTAATTCAAACACTTAAGCTGTTAATTTTTTACTAAAAAATACTAAAAAAAATCTTATTGCGGTGATTTTTAGCTGTGTGGGTGAATTTATCGGTTCGATAGAGAACGTCTATTAATTTTTTATCTCTTATGACACATATATCAATGATCTTGAAGTGGAAGCAAAGTGCAATGTAAATGCACAAGTTTCTTTTGGAATTTTGAATTTTTTTCCTATTACTATTCGTATACGTTGTCTTTTATATCTTTAATTGTTACTTATTAAGAGTGCCGTGTGTAACAATTTTCACACAAGTAATAATAACAACTAGTGTTTGTGAAGAAAACGGAGAATTGTAAAGTGAAATGAGATTTGAATGTGTTATTCATTGAAAAAGTATTTTTTTTGCCGCAAATGAAAAATGTGTAGCGGGTGAGGGAAAGAGGCTATTTGTAGCGATACGGTTAACTCACTTGCTAAGATCGATGATAGCTTTGAATAGTTGAGAACTTATGAGAGATATGTGAATATGTCAACGGAAGAGAAAACAGTTAACAAGATTGGAGTATTGGATTAGCGAATGCTGGGTGTGTTCCAGAGGCCATTGATTTTAGAGAAATTGTTTATCTTTGAACAACTAATTTTGATTTCAAAAAGAGGGAAATTAATCTAGGAGCGATAAAGGTTTCTCTAAATCCCAATGCATTTAGATTGTTATTCAAGTTACTGTAAGTGAACAAGTGTTTAGAGTTGTCCATTGCAGATAGTTTCGTGGAGCCAGAAGTGCGCTTAATTGACATTGTGCAGGAGTTCATTTATGTAACGTTTGAGGTTACTTTTGATATTTCTATTTTAGATATTTCTTTGTTTAGGCAATCGTTTAGGGATTTATGTTGGGATTTTTCCCATCTAGTAGGGATAGAAAGTACCTCACATGTTCCAAAATGCATTTTCTATGTGTTTTATGAGACATACAAAAATAATTGTATGTTTCATTGGGATTATGTCATTTTGAATGAATTAGTTGTTAAATTACATGGATTACTGAAGAAAAATGGATTCTTTATGATGGAATATCTGATAACACTTCTCATGTCAAGGCATGTGTTTGACGGTTTACCCTGTAATCCTATATTCAAGTTTCCCGAGGAATTAATGTAGTTATGGTATCATATATTGTGGAAGCACAAAGCGTCTTTAAAGTTTTGTTTAATTTAGGATGTGTTTGTGACAAAAGCGTATTGCATGGTAACTAGATAGGATCCTTCTTAAATATCTGCAGAGACTAAAAATTTCCTATTTGGTAAAGGGAAATATGAGGAAAGAGAAAGCAATACGGTTATACGAATTTATGGTTTTGAAGATAGGTCATTTCTTTTACCAATGTCTGTTGAAGATAACTATTTTCTTGTTGAAGACTGTAGGAAATATCATCGTTGGATATCTATATTTGAACAAAAAAAGAAAAGACAATTTATTTCTTTTTCGCTTACTTTTGGAAAAGTGGCTATGAAGAACACGTCTCACGCTATCATTTTTGCAAAGTATTTGGATGTTAATTTCAAATTAAGTGAATATGGAGCTATTAAAGGTTTTGATAGAGGAAAAATTTTCAAGGAACAATTTGAGCCTATGAGGTACGGGAACTTGTTTACGAGAGGTAAAGAGAAGAGCGAGGAAAGTCCCAGTGTATCAACAAAACATCAAAACATGATAGTAGATGATGAACATATTGTTGAAAAATAGATCACCAGGATAGGAGAAATATTTAAGAAAAGAGGCACAAACCCTATGGGGAAATCTCAAACTTGCACACGTAGCACTAGTGGGACTTCATATTCGAGCAAAAGATAGAAAATAACTACTAGAAGTGAAAAACTTGTTTTTGATAGGCTATTAGGTAGAAGGGATGATGAAGAGCGTCCTTGTAGAGTAACTCCAGAAAGAGCACAAACGATTGAATCATTTTGATCCAAGAGTGTGCCTAAAATGGAGAGCATTAACGAAGTGGTGGACATGGAAGTTGATACCATTGTACAACTTGATTGGGTTAGTACCTGTTTTCAACAAAATTAGAGAATAAGTGAGGAAATTTTTGAAGAGGAAATTAATTTTTATGACCATTTTGTCACATTGCAAGATGAAAATTATGATAGGGGAGGTAAGAGATTGAAGATTGAAACAATATAGATTTCCAACGAAAAGGTTGTTGATTGGGCATAATTAAATGTTGATTTGTCTTGGTTGGAATGCTAGGCTTGATGAAATTGCATCAAGTTGAGAGTGAAGTGCTTGTGAATTCTGTTGGTCGATGACAGACATAAAATATGAAGTTGAAGGAAAAAATAAAAGAGCTAGAAGATACCCTAAGCCGAAGTGCCTTGCTAAAGACTCCACTGGTGATGCGCAAACCACCATTGGAAATTTCCAGTCTTAGTAGATCTAATATATTTTAGAAACTTGGTAATAGTCTAAGTGCAATGAAACCATTATCATTAGTAGTATATTTGAAAGATTACAGATTATTAAATCAACATGGCAAGTTGTTTTTGATCTACAACGTTTAAAGAAGAGAGCTAGGTCTTTCGTAAAATTGGTCAAAAGTGAGTTGGAGGGAGACAGGCAATTCATAGACAATGACCTATTAACTTTTAGTCAGAAGATTGATTAATTGTTCAAATTAGGAAAATATAAAGAAGGGTTGTTTGATGTTGATTGGAGGAGGCAAATCAAGGATGAACGGTCTTGGAGAATTAGAACATTGGGGGACATTATCTCTGAGTGTGGAGACATAGAAAATACAAGAGCGGATGTGTATCTCAAGGCGGTAGTGATTGTTTAGGATTTAAATGGTTTATGTATTACATATGAATCTATGTTAATTTTGAAAGAGAAAGCTGATGGATGATTTGTAGAAGCCGAAACAATCACAACAAATATAGTTTGATGATATAACTAATTTTAGTGCTGACGAAATTAGAATATGGCTAATTACCTTTGTTAGTGTCAACAAAGAGTACTTTGCCTCAGTTTTGTAATTGCAAGAAGAAACAAAATAAATTTTGGAGGAGATAT
>APFE031187844.1:0-13623 GCA_000404065.3 Pinus taeda
AAAAAAGAAATCAAATCTGAGGCAAAGAAGAAGTCGCATCTGAGGCTGAGAAGAAGTCAAATATGAGGCAAGAAAAGAAGATAAATCTGAGGAAAATAAAAGAACGAATTTGTGGCAGAGTTTATGATCTTCCCTGGGCAACAAAACCGAGTCTTTCCTGAGAGGAGAAGAAAGTCGAATTTGTTCAGCAGCAGATCATCTTGTTTGGTAGGCAATTTGACTGTGTGACCAGAGTTGTAAGTTTGACTTTTGTTTCACTTAGATGTATTTAGATGTATCTATGTTTGAATTGAAAAATTTCTCTACAGAAAAAGGTTGTTGGGTTTTCCCAAATGGGTTTTTTCAGGGTAAAAATCTTGTTTGACTATCTTTTTATGATTTTACTGTTTTGCTATTGAAGATCTTTTATGTAATTGTTTAATGATAAATGTAAATACAACTGAATGAATATCATTAAAAGTAATTATTGGTTAAGAAAACTATAAAAAATCAACAAATTCTACCTCCACGAACTTTGTGACCCCACCAAGAGTTGTACAGATCGTTATTAATTGTCCCCAGGTCTTCAAAAGCTGAGGCTGTGGATAAGCAAAAGAAAGCCATTGGAACACAAACAAAGCGTCGCTATCATCTAATCCGTTTCAGGTCCTTGTGCTTCAGTCAATTCTCGACGACTCATCGTGAATTGGAGATTATTGATCCCTGCCACGTGAGAGCTTTCTGCGTCTAAATTAAGAGTTGCCCGAGTGCATTATTATTTTGAAAGTCTCTTTACAAGTATTAGGCAATTCCTTGTTATAGGCGATTCCTTGCTGAAGTCAAGAAGGATTAATGCTCAAACCGAAATGTGAAGAATCGTCGTAGAAACCTAATCCACCCAAAAGCTCGTATACTTCATATTTCTCAATCTCGAATTGCACTGCTTTTATTAATAACCAAAATCCAGTCGGTGGACTAAATTCAAAATCTCTCCATGCAAAGTGCTCAATTTTCAGCCTAGTTTCAGATATTTTAAACAAACATTTTTTAAACATGAACATCTTTTCAAAATAATCCTAAATACTAATATATACTAATATATATTGACACAAAACACCACAAGCGTTCGTTTTATTGAACGCTAAAAATATACCTTATCCTTTGACCTTGCTGTCGCGCCAGATTCTCGGTATCTTATCTCCGTTATCCATCCTTTACGAAACCACTGGGAAGCTTTTGAACAGTTTTCTTTTTATTTTTCTGGTGCTTTCTGACTCTTCGTTCTCTTGCGCTGGAATCGCAGTACTGGGCTGTATGGGAATGACTCTGCTCAAGCATTTCTATTGGATCTGTTTTCCAACTCAAATTCCCTGAAACGGAGAACAAGAAAATACGTATACAAAATTAATTAAATAACACTAAAGACATGTCTGATCTAATTTATTTTCTAGGTTATTTGGGAAAGAGTTCCAATCTAGATATAAACAAACTGAAAATAATATTACAGTTTCTCAATATTTTGGTAGAAAAATAATGATATTAATAGTGCTAAATATTAATAATATTTAGGACTATAGTGTAACAATTTACTTGAACCTGCAACACTTCATGTCAAATTTCATTCAAGACAAGTATACTTAAACTCTGATTATTAGTTGATTTCAAGTCTTGTTTTAAAGCATTTTTCTTTTTGTGTTTTTTTTACCTTGCTTTTGATTATTGCTTTAGTATTTTTCAATTTTCTTAGCAAGTAGACCGTACATTATAGAATTGATGGGTCTCCTTCTTAAGTAGATAGGTGTCTTTTTGTAATTTTCACAGTGTACAATGCCTCATAAGTACATCTTGAAGTTGACAAGCTATAGCTAAGGATTTTAACATCTTTGTTGCAATTCTTTGGCCTATAAGCTTGGATTGATGTTGTGTCTTATTAATATTTTCTAGCATCCTTTGTCTAACTTACTCTAGCTATACACTTAACACATTATAAACCATCACATAAAATTATTTTTGCTAGTGCTTGATTCCACATATAAACCAAAAAGACTTGAAAGCCAAATAAAATACCAAATATTCAAAAATATCTCATGTTATGATCCACGGCCATTGAAACAAAGGTGATGTAGGCATCTTCCACTTCAACAATATTCTAACTCCACATATAAACCAAAAAAAACTTGAAAGCCAAATAAAATACCAAATATTCAAAAATATCTCATGTTATGATCCATAGCCATTGAAACAGAGGTGATGTAAGCATCTTCCACTTCAACAATATTTTAACAATGAAGATAGAAAACAAAAGACAACCGTTGTCGCTGATACTTTATTTAAAGCAGACACTCAACAAAATCATAGCATTTGGAAAATTATTGAAAAAAAAAAACAGATGCAAGAATTTTATTATTAGTAATTTATAAAAGGCATGGACAATGCACATAATTGTTTCAGAGTGACTTACTAATTTTGAAAAATAGAAACGTGTAAACTGAGAGAGAAAAGGGTTTACGAACAAACATGTAAATGGCACTCTCATTTTCAAAGGACAAGCGTAGTCATTACACTAGCCTAGCCATTCCCTAATTTAAAAACAAAACAAAAAACACCGCAAAACGAGTATACTCATGATTCAACATCGGGAGGGATCTACGGGTTTACGAGTTTGAAATCCTTTTTTAGTTTGAAACCCTTTTCCTTTTCCTCATCAATGATATTATGTGTGGGGTTTAATGAAGTTTTATCAGGTTAGATCTAATAACTTATAGACTTAATACAGTAGATAATAGACTTAATACAGTGGATAATAGTTGTTCAAATTTATGAGGTGTAATTCAACAGATCTATATATGGTTTAGTTTTTAAGTGGATTTTAGGCATAAATTTATGGTAAGGAGTTGATAGTGGGTGTGTCCAGAATCTATTAATACATATGTTGATTTAATGAATTTCTATATGTGATATACATATGGATCTAAATGAGGATCTTAGAGTTTATCTAATAATGCATAGATCTGAGTTAAGAATGTGTAGATCTAAAGTTCAATACAATGTTTTTTATCTAGATTTTTATTTTTTCAATCGTCAAGATAAAATCTAAATCCAAATCACAATCACAATATACATATGTTACTCTACAGATGAATTTCTTCTCAATAACTTACCTTCAGCTTGCAGAGGAGGAGTTCTTGTCGCAGTCCCTCATATATTCTTTGCATTCATTCTTTTCTCGGCCTTGAATGTTAGGAGAAATAATTCATCTCGCTTTATACAACTACTCTTTTTCCTAGTTGGGCATTGTTCTAAAAACATCATCAAGCTTTGCATCTTTCTCCTGATAATTAGAAAGACGTACCTCAAGCTCTGCATCTTTCTCCTGATAATCAAAAAGACATACCTCAAGCTCTGCATCTTTCTCCTGATAATAAGAAAGAGGTACCTCTTCTTCCTCTTCCCCTCTTACTTCTATTTATATCATTAGTGTTTTCTTCTGATACTTAAATATCTTTACTCTTTTTATTCGCGATTAGGGTTTTCTTCTTATACTTGATTATATTTATTTTTTTATTCTCGATTAGGGTTTTCTTCATATACTTAATTATCTTTATTATTTTTATTCTTTATAAATATGATTGTCCACGAAACCCTATACTAGGGTGTTCTAAAACATCATATTATTCTTATACTAGAGTGTTCTAAAAACATCATGTTAAAATTTAATTGGTGTAATTGTAAAATGCTAAATTTACAAAATTTTAAATCTATGTTGCTTAAAATATTTCTAACTAGTTTTGCACCTTTTATTTCTAATTTGTAATGGGACATAGACTTATTGGCATCATGCTCACTTCCATGTACATTTTGGCTATGCATTTACTCCCACTATAGTTGTTGACATCAAAGTTTTTATTAGAATGTTTGAGTTTTTGTCACCATGTCCTTCACCCGAGTTTTAAAGAAATTAAATTTGTCTATTAACATGTTCTTTTTCTTATAATTGATAGTTTATGCCTCTAATTAGTTCAAGGCCTATCATTTCCATCAACAAGATTTTATCATCATGCAACCACACTTTTAGAGTCCAATGGTTGGCCCTTCCACTCCTACTACCTACATGATTAATATTTGAATATTATTATGCACAATTAACTAAGTAGTTTACCACCTACCTTGCCCAAAATAAATTTTGAATAATTCCATATCCAATTATTGATATTTAAATATTATTGTGCATTGTCAATAATAGATTTTGAATCAATTATATATCCAATGAGACTTTGTTTTTCATTATTTTGTTTTGTTTATTATTTGTTAGGTAAGAATCAAGGTTGTTAAACCTAGTCATGGAGCAATCTATTAAATTCTTGATTGTGACTTGTCTAAGTTAGCTCACTCTTCCTAAAGAAGACATACTAGTTTTTCACAAGGTTGTTAAACTTAGTCATGGAGCAAGCAATTAAACTCTTGATTATGACTTGTCTAGGTTATCTTATTCTTTCTTTTACTAAAGAATAAGAAGACATATTGGTTTTTCATATATCTTAATCTTTAAATTTGACGCTCTTGATTATGACTTGTTTGGGTTAGCCCATTCCTTCTGTCACCAAGGAATAAGAAGACACACTAGTTTTTCACATATCGTAATCTTTAAATTTAGTGTTTGCTTAGTCATTCCAATATTTCATAAAGACTTGCCTTAAATTTATCCATAGACAACAAACAAAAATAATGGTATATTTACACTCCCTGGCTTATGGGAATGTAATTATGAGCATACAAAAATGGTTCCAATATACTTAGCTTATTAAAGACTACATTTCCTCTCTTTTTTTACCTTAGTATATGGCCATTTACAAATGGAAACTTAATAGTGAGTATTTTCTTGTCCCTCTGTCTCCTTTTCTACATAGTGGGATTAAGATTAACAATTAGCTTTACAAAGTCCCCAAATGGAGTGGTAGGGATGCAAAAAGGTGGGGAGGTGTGTTTTCTCCTTCCCACTAGCTTACACACGTAAGGGAGCTACCAACACACCCATCATCATTCCTATCAAGCCAAAGCACAAGTAGCCACACTGAGTTTCTATACTCTGCATGATCGACAATTAATTTGTGTGAGCAAGGGATGTTGATGAACATGGTAGAGGATACAAACAGACCAAAGAAATTGAATGGGAGGTGTATCAGGCTGCAAGGTAAGCATGTCACCTCGAGATTTCACACCAAGGAAAATCATAATTGGTGGCAGGGGGCAGGCGTTCAAGTTAATACTACACTCATGGAGTTGGAAATTAACTCTTTTGTTTGGCATTCTAATCAATTATGGGACACCTCCTTGGGGACAAACACATTGTGTTATCTAGGCGCATGGAATCTCCTCTTCCTAGGCTACCAAAGGAAGAGAGTCGTTGGCATCCTCCCCTCACCATGTATTCTGTGAAGGTGCTTGGGAATTTTGGAGTCCACTTCTGGGGGATTCTAGGTCACATCAGTTTCATTCCAAATTTTCTCCTCAACCGCCCCAGTGATTTTGCAAAGTTAGATCTATTTGGATGGAAATCTCTATAATGGTTTCATGAGAATGGGGTCATGTTGAAGGAAAAAATTTCCTACAGGATATATTCCCTCCTTATCAAGCCGCCTCCAAAAGAAAGCAACTCTAAGAGGCATCGACATGTAATTATGTTTGGTTTGTTCATTAGCAACTCTAAGAGATTATTAATGGGGAGCTTTATCTAGAAGAATGGTCTTGGAGCACGATTGATCAAGTGTACTAGTTTAGGGTGGCATGAGTAGAATTTCATCTACTTTGTATATAGCATTGTCACCTAGAAGTTTGTACAAACCTCAGGTTGATAAATAGAGTTGAGAAGCCCTTGGGAGTTTCACCACTCTTAGTGCAATACCAAGGCTCACCAATATGTTTATGCCAAATAATTTAGGAGTGTTGTGAATAGGAAGAACACACTGAGGTGTTACTTCTTTTTTGTTGAAGCAAGCGCCGATCCTTCTATTTCATTAAATCAACAGAAAAATTACAGATTGTACAAAGCCCCATCCTTAACCAGAAAATGGGAAACTGAAATCCTTTCAAAGATCAAGACCCCCCAATCTGCTAAGGTGATCAACTTACATAATGAGAATAAACATGTAAAGGCAAGACAAGCCCCCACTCAAACTAACGGGAAAAACAAAGTCTCCTAAGCCCACCCACAATAATAGACCCTACTGACCGCGCAAAAACCACACACCACTAAAGAGTGGGAAAGCACTCCAAAACGAAAGAGAGGACAGAGCCCACCTAGCCCCACAACAGCACGATCGATCCCAATCGTTAATCTAGGGTGTCGGATCCAACAACCGGAAATCAAATCGCATGGCCTAACACTACCAAGGAATAGTGCGTGATCAAAGGTGGTTTCAAAGTCTACCTCCTGCCACGTGTAACAAGCTCTATGGAATCACTCCCACAATAAAAAAAACCATTAACCACAGATGAAACGCGCGATCACCAAAAAACCGTGCAAGCCAAGTTTGCCGAGCCCGAAAATAGAAAAGGGGAAGACATCCGGCAGCCTGAAAAATGAACCCTGCAATTTGAATGTTCCTGCTACAGAACCGAACTCCGGTAAGGTACTTTTGTGGGAAAAGACCTAGCACCTTTTCAATCAAAGAATTGTGCATCCCTTCCGACTACCTCCAAGGTAAAATGAAACCAAAATTTGCTTTTCTGTCAACCATGTGCATGCTGGAAGGAAAACGAATACTGACTGGAGAACTCAATCCAGCCTGATTTCTGAATATTTCTTTATCTTTTGTGGCTTGTTCTTCGCAGAGAACTTTTATTCTATTTTGTGGTGTTTCCTTCCACTTTTTCGCCATTTTGCCATCAGTATTATTCACCCCTTGATTGGCAAGAAGATCTGCAAGTTTGTTGGCCGATCTACGAACGTGATTGAAACTCACCGTTTGATGCTTCTGGAGGTGAACGTGGATTCTTTGTTAAACCTGTATTAATTTCCAATATGTAGAGACTTTCTCTGGTCGAGATCCACCATTGATTTTTTTCACAGAGTTAATGGTGATCTTTGAGTCTGCTTCAACAATGACATTTGAAACATGGTACTGGATCAGAAACTCAAGACATTGTTCCATAGCCATTAATTCTGCCATATTATTTGTGGCTCGTCCCAAATGATAGTGAAAGATAAATATGATACTGCCCTTATCATCTATTAAAACTCCTCTGAAACCTGTTGATCCCGGGTTTCCTTTTGAAGCCCCATCGATATTATATTTTAGATAGCTTTTCGGAGGAGGATGCCAGAAGTCCTTCTTTGTCTCAATAATTATGTTCTTCTTGCTAAGTCCTTGGGGAATAATTCCTTCCATTCCCAGTTGTCTAAGAGTTCTGAGCTCAACCTCAGAGGGGGGATTTTTAAGGAGATTGCGAACTGAGATACTCACAGTCTCCCTGAGCTGTTTTAGGATTAGATCAAAAAGTCCTAGAGGAATAACCTTTTCGTTCTTAAAAATTCTTTTATTTCTTTCTTTCCAAACATTCCAAATAATGAAACTTGGTGTTAAGGCCCAGGCTAAGTTAAGGTACTCATTCTCCAAATAGTTACCTCTCCACTTTATTAGGGTATTTTTGATACTTCTCATGTCCCTGTCTGTTTGATGGAAAATGGTGGAGAAAGAATCCCACAACCAGGTGGTGTAGGAGCAGTTGTTAAGAATGTGTTCCATGGTCTCCTCCTTCTCTTCAAAGAGTCGACATCTGGAAGGCCCCATTACCCCTCTCTTCCTGATGTTGTCCCACATTAAAATTTTCTTATGATAAACCAACCACATGAAAAGCTTGATCTTTATCCAACCTTGGTGCTTCCAAAGGTGCTTCAAGGTATTTTCTGGAGCACTGGAATCAAGTTCCAGAAGAATACCTTTAGCTTCCTTGAGATTAAAGGTGCTTGTATTGTTATTGCCCCATCTCAATTGATCCTGCCCCTCTGTTGCTAAAATCATTCTTTGTTTCAGCAAGTTCTCTAGAACCTGTGATTTTATTCTAATGGGGTTGTCATCTCTGCCCTCCATTTTCCTCCATCTTCTCCATTTTCTGGCGTTTTGAGTAGGATCCCAGAAATCCTTAACTTTGTTTAACCCTTGGACATCTGTTTTTTGTTTGAGGCTTACAAATTCCTCTGATAACAACATAGATTCTTGTTGCCATTTGTCCTCCCAAAAGAGTGCAAGATCTCTTGCTCTAATTTCCCAAAAACTGTGATTTTGAACTAGACTTCTATTTTCCCAGGCTCTGTTCCAGATGTGAGATCCTTTTAAATTCCCAGACATCCTTATGAGTTCATTAGTGTGCCAAGAGTTGGCATATTTCTCTTTCCATATCCTTCCCCATTGTGTTGTTGGCTCTTGAACCCATCTCCACCAAAGCTTGGCTCCAAGCACTTTGCTGAGAATCTCCTGATCATCCAAACCTAGAACCCCATGACTTTTAGGTTTACAGATTTTGTCCCAAGAAACCAGGGCCCACTTCTTCTTTGTTTCTTCCTTACCCCAGAGGAAATTTCTTTGTATATTCTTGAATTGTTCTAAAACCCCTTTGGGAGCTGGGAGAGCTGATAACATAAAAACCGGGATGGATTGTAAAACCGCCTTTGTCAGAACAAACCGGCCAGCTAAGTTCAAGACCCTAAAGGTCCAATTTATGACTTTGTCCTGCATCTTGTTAAGCACTTGTTCCCAGGTACTTTTATGCATAGGTTTGGCTGTGAGTGGGATTCCCAAATACTTTGTGGGGAGGGAATCCCTTTGGAAGCCAAGAATTCTTGAGATATTTCTCTGAATAGCAATATTAGTATTAAAGAAAAAGATTTTTTATTTGGAGAGATTGACTTCCATACCTGTAGCCATGGAAAAATCCTTCAGGATTTGATTATAGGAAGAAGCTTCTTTGACTGTGGGGATTCCTTGTAGCATGGTGTCATCTACAAATTGTTGGTGAGTCAGAGCTTGACCATTCTCAGATAAATGAAGACCTTTAATTTTGCCCAAATCCTTAGCATTTTTAATGGATCTACCTAGTCCTTCCATCATGAGGATAAAAAGAAAGGGAGAGAGTGGGTCTCCCTGCTGAGGCCTCTCGAAGGAATGAAGATCTCTGAGGGAGAGCCATTCACCAAAATTGAAAAGCTGGATGAAGTTACCAGAGCCATGACCCATCTGACCCAGTTGTGATCGAAACCAAAAGCAGTGAGAACTTTCCTCATGTAATTCCAATTCACCTTGTCATAAGCTTTGGCAATATCCAATTGCATGATCGACCCTGCCTACTTTTTACTGGTAAGCGTATGAACCACCTCATGGGCTTGGATAATGTTATTTAAAATTTGTCTACCCTCCACATAGCCTCCCTGTTCCTCTGATACTAAGTGAGGAAGGAGAGGTCTTAGTCTATTGGCAACAACCTTGGATATTATCTTGTAAACTACATTACATAAGGCTATGGGTCTATACTTATTTTCCATTTGCGCTAAATCATGTTTGGGGATCAAAGAGATGAAGGCGGTATGGAAGGCTTTCAGGACGGTATTGTTACACCTGGAATCCTCCACCACATTCAGAATATCCTGTTTGACAATATGCCAACAAGTTTTAAAAAAATCCACATTGAAACCATCCGATCCTGATGCTTTACAATTCTGCATCTCTTTGAGAACTTCGCTTACTTCCTCTTCGATGACCGGTCTATTGAGGTTAAAATTGTCCTTTCTAGAAACCAACTTAGGGATATGCCTTATCATTTCCTTAATGGAATAATCCCTATTTGGATTGTTTTCCCGAGTGATGTTTTGGAAATACTGAACAAACACAACTTCAATATTTCTATGAGTGTTCTGAAGCTCCCCATTCTCGTTATTTATCGAAGAGATTTTGTTGTGTGCTCTATTAGCTATGGTGGACCTGTGGAAAAATTTTGTGTTCCTTTCTCTTGAGCCATTGAACTCTAGACTTTTGCCTCCAAAATATTTCCTCTTGTTTGCATAAATTTTCCCATTCTTGATGATGTTTATCTGCCTGTTTACTTTTAATTTTATCAAAGCCTTCTTGGATCAAAGCCTAGTTGAGATCCTGAATTTTGATCTCCAAAGATCTTTTGTTCACAAAAATGTTTCCAAAATCCTTCTTATTCCATTCTTTGAGTCTGAACTTGACATGTTTTAGTCTTTTGTGAAGGAGGTACATTGGTGATCCTTGTAATTGTAGATCTTCAGACTACCATTTTTCAATGTTACTGATGAAATTCAAGTGGGAGAACTAGATGTTCTCGAATCTGAAGGGCCTATTTCTGGGAGAAGCCAAACCTTGGATTTCCAGTTGAATCGGCCAGTGATCGGACCCTCCAAAGGGAAGGATTCTCGCTGTTATTTCTTTGTTTATAATCATCAGCTCCTCTGAAATCAAGAACCTGTCTAATTTAGAGGCTACATGTGCCTCACCTCCTCTTTTATTATTCCAAGTAAAAAAGCCATTGCTCACTTCTGCATCAACCAACTTCATATCTTCTGTGAATGATTGGAACGCTAAAGAATCTTTGGCTAGCACTTTGGTTCCTCCTTTTTTTTCCGAAAGAGACTTGATCATGTTGAAATCCCCTCCCATGATCCAAGGAATCCCATCCTGTCTATTCCTGAGATATTTTAGGGAGTCTATCAATTTAAGTTTATGCTCTAATTTTTGAGGGCCATAAACATTTGTAACCAGGAAGGTTTCCAAAACCCCAACTGGTTGCATGACCACTGATAAGTAATTTCTGGATGCTTCAGCATCTATAATACTGATTTTCTAGGGATTCCAAAGAGCTAGAATGCCCCCCGCTGTGTTTTCAGCTTTAACTTCTAAATACTCGAATCTGTTTAGCCATTTACTATGAATTTGTTTAACTTTCTGGATGGAACATTTGGTTTCCTGAATGAAGATCATATTCGGCATTTCTTGTTTCATTCGGTAACTTAGCATTCTTTGTTTTCTTTTACTACTCAGACCTCTAATATTCCAAGATGTGAACTTCATAATTCAAGATTTGTGAAGGAGTAACTCGTTAGATCTTTCATCTTACTTGAGTCTATCATTAACTTTCCACACTCCATCAGGAGGTCCTTCTGCTTTTTTCTACCTCTTTTCTTTCCTGCACTTCTAGTAGCTAATCTTGGAGTTGATTTAATTATCTTCACACCTCTGTACTCTTGCTTGTCGGTGGTTTTACTTTTATCTAACCCATTTTCCTGAGTTTTCCATAAAAACAATTGTTAAATTCTGTTGCATTCTTCTTGAGGTAGTGAATCTATCCCTCTCGTTATTCCCTGCATCAAGAACCCTTCCAGATCTAGGTGTTCCTTTTCTAGAATTTCTTGAAGTTCATGATCCTCCAGATCTGTTTCACTCTAGGTCACTTCCTGATCGAACTCTAGTTTTTATTCATTCATTATAATTTCTTTGTCATTACCCATCTTTTGTATTGGGTTGCAATTTCCTGTCTCTTCCTTTTCGTTAGGTCCGTCCTCCATAGTTTGTTCTTCATTTGCTATTTCTTCATTCTCTTCCAAAGCTTGATACCTGTTTTGACTAGCCTTTTGATTCTCAGTACGTAGATGTTTTGGTCCTTTTTTGCCTCCTTTTCCTTTACTTGCAACTTTTTGAAAGCTCTTTGTGTCCTTTATTGCATTTTGTTTACTTCTATTGTCTATTTTGCTGAGAGGGAAATCTCTGAACAAGTGCCCATGTTCATGGCATTTACGACATCTGAACGGGATATGCTCATAGTCCACTGTTTGCACCCAATCCTCATCAAAAACTTCCAGGATGACTTCATCTGGAAGGGCTCCTGATAGATTCATTTCTACACAGATTCTTGCATAAGATGTGTATTTCCCCTTTTTGTGGCTTCCGAAGCTTTAACAAAACAACCCAGTTTATTTCCTATGGCCGCAAGCAATTCAGTTTGCCAGTAATCAAGGGGAAGAGAATAGAGCCTTACCCAGATAGGAACTAAAGTGAAAGTCTCTTTCTCCAGAACAAAGTTCATTATCTAAGGTCGCATATAGAGGCTAGCTGCTGCGTAAAAGTAGGGTCCTCCTTCGAATATTTTGTCTTTGTCTTCAATACTTGTGAACACCACAGTGAAGAATCCCTTTGATCCGAGATGTAGATCGATGCTACCTTTGGGTTTCTAATGGTACATGATCCACATTTGTAAAGCCTTTTCCGTGGGCCATAGTCCTGTAAATTTGTAGATTATAGCATAAGTCCCCATGTGTTCCCTGTGAGCCTACACTGCAAGATCGTTTAGCACTACTCTAGGAGTAGTCTCCTTTTTGGGTCTGCATGGTCCCTTTTGTTTATTGTCTCTTGTTCTATGTCTTTTGTCTTCTTCCTCCTTATCTTGATTGGTAGTGTTTACGAACAAACATGTAAATGGAAATCTCATTTTCAAAGGGCAAGTGCAGTCATTACACTAGCCTAGCCATTCCCTAATTTAAAAAAACAAAAAACAAAAAAAAACACTACAAAACGAGTATACTCATGATTCAAGACCTGGAGGGATGTACGGGTTTACGAGTTTGAAATCCTTTTTTAGTTTGAAACCCTTTTCCTTTCTCATCAATGATATTTTTTGCTTTTATAATAAAAAATATCTATGTGTGGGGTTTAATGAAGTTTTATCAGGTTAGATCTAATAACTTATAGACTTAATACAGTAGATAAGAGCTGTTCAAATTTATGAGGTGTAATTTAATAGATTTATATATGGTTTAGTTTTTAAGTGGGTTTTAGGCCTAAATTTATGGTAAGGAGATGATGGTGGGTGTGTCCAGAATCTATTAATACATATGTTGATCTAATGAATTTTTATATGTGATATACATATAGATCTAAATGCGGATCTAGAGTTTATCTAATAATGCATAGATCTGAGTTAAGAATGTGTAGATCTAAAGTTCAATACAATGTTTTTTATCTAGATTTTTATTTTTTCAGTCATCAAGATAAAATCTAAATCCAAATCACAATCACAATATACATATGTTACTCTACAGAGGAATTTCTTCTCAATAACTTACCTTCAACTTGTAGAGGAGGAGTTGTTGTCGCAGTCCCTCATGTATTCTTTGCATTCTGTTGTAGCTCTGATACCACTTTTTGTATATCTAAACCAGAAATATTATGATAATAGAAATAACCCAAGAATAAAAAGATAGAAATAGAATGAAATGCTTCTTTATTATCAAAACCCTTAAGGTAGGGCAACACCATACATTCACTCCTTAAGGGAGGAGAATACTCCACAAGCCATGTGCTTGTTCATACAAGACTATTTCTCTTCATATCTCTCAATGTGGAGTCTCTAGCCTCTATATAGGCCTCATACATACAATACCATGCATCATTACCATGGTTTCCTCATACCATCAACTAATACCATGGGCCCCTTACATTATTATTAACTACTTGTGGTCCCTTACATGACATGGGTTAACCACCTTATTTATTACTATGGCCCCATCCCATTATTACATTATTACCTTGGGTACCTCCCTTGGTACCCCATATTATCCCCCCTAGGTATATAACA
>APFE031187870.1:0-23260 GCA_000404065.3 Pinus taeda
AATTGCTCTGAGTCACTTCAGTCTGACAGATGGACCGCTTCTCTTGCCAGTGCGCTTGGACTTGCATCAGCTTCAGGGTTCACAGCGGACAAGCCTCTTGTGACTTGGCGCTGGTCGACATTGGGATTGGCCCGCCTCTGCTCTGCCGGGGCCTCGAGATGAGCCGCGTTCTCACATTTTTCAATCGTGACTGAGACTATAAAGGAGGAGTTCGCTAGGGAGCATGGAATGTGGAAACGGGCAGTGGGATGTGCACTGTGCTCACAGACGTCATTCCTAGCACGCCCTCTACCTCTTCCCCTGCCACTTCTGGTAGCCGGGTAATTAGCTCGACCAGACTCCAGCGCGTCTGAGGATGGGTCCGAGGTGGTGGAGGAGTGCTAATGAATGGCACGACCTCGTGAGCCGCCCCGCCTACTCTCTAGTCTGAGTCGTTCGCGCGGCATATTGATGAACCAGGATATGTCACAGGGGGGTGAAAGCACAGAGGGGCGGAAGCACCGAGGGGCGAGATTTGATGCGCAGATAGAGGCAGAAACAAAGGTGAATGCAGAGAGGGAGGTGCCTGAGGAGTGGATGTGTCGAGTGAGACGGAAACATAGACCAAGTGACACTGTGAACCTTTGAAGCCAGATTCGAGCGGTAGAACCAAGCTAGCAGAGACAGGCTGACTAAATGGCACAGATAATCGCCCAGAGAAGCAACCATTACAGAGTTGAAGGCCTGGAGAAGTAGCGCAGGAGTGACAAACAACCGGACCACCATCGTGCTATGAACTGGGAGCTGGAGAGGTGTGGCGAATGCTGCATTTAATGTAGGTGTGCGAGGACAGCGTGCCGTCCCATTGCAATAACATATGGCGCAACTGGGCTGCCACCTGCCCAGTCGATGCGCTGCCTTCGTACCATGTCTCATTTCAAACACCCGCATCAGGGATCAGGTAGTCCTGTAGCACCAAAGAAGTGCATTCCTGTTTGAGTTGTGCATCATCTGAGGCACTAAGAGGACCTGGGAAGGAAGGGAGCTGCTGGTTGACCCCTTGGTTGGCCAATCTATCTGCTACCTTATTGGTTGTGCACCTTACATGCCTGAAGGTGATACTATGGGAGCGCCTGAGCCTTTCCTCCAGAGTTTCCAATCTACTGAGCAACCTCCAACTGGAAGCTATCTTAGCTACCGAGGTGCCTGCTTGAATCCTTGTAGCTGCAGTAATTAGGATAAGGGAGTCTCCCTCTACCTCTAGCGGGAAGAAGTTTTTTTGGTCTGCAATGCAAATCCCTTTCCACAGACCTTCCAATTCCACAACGTTGTTGGTATCTTTGCCAATCGTTCCATATTAGATATGCAATGCTGCTCCTTTTTCATTTTTGAAGACCCCTCCATAACCAGCCGGCCCAGGATTGCCCTTGGCTGCCCCATCAAAGTTCAATTTATAAGAGCTTGAGGCAGGAGGGGACCACTTGAGAGGGGAGGCAGAACTGGTTGGGGGACGGGATTTGACATGGGTCAAGTAGGACAGATCGAGATTCCAAGATTTCATGATGAGGCGCTCCTGAGGAGACTCCGGAAAATCTGTGTTTTGCCAATGTCGAATAGCCAAAGTTTCTTGGAGATTTTGCTTCAGGAGAAGCCATAGCGTTTCTATCGGCCTGCTGTTATTGTTGAAGACTCTATTGTTCCTTTCCTTCCATAGTATCCAGTAGATAAAGCCTAGGATAATGTTCCACAACGAGTTTAGCAGAGAGCTATGGAAAGGGTGATTTGGCCATGTTCTTATGGTATCTGCTATGTCCCCCTGTCATTTTCCTGATCTTCTATTACATTGATCAATTTTCTCCCATAACTGAGTAGCTAGTGGACAAGTGTCCATGAGATGTAAGATGGTTTCTGAGTTGACATTGCAGTTGGGACATCTCGATGGTCCAATGAATCCCCTTTTTTGTAGATTATCCTAAGTAAGGATACGCCTCTTACCTAAGAGCCATAGAAAGGTGGAACCCTTAGGCCAGAGTCCTGGTTGCCAAACTTGATCCCAGAGCTGATCCTTTGCTGTATGAGTGTTAGAGTAGCGTAATTGGTATGCTTCCTTGGTGGTGAACATGCCTTTTGGTGTATGTCCCCATCTCAGTTTGTCCTGCTGATTCGAGTGCTTGATTATTCTATTATTTAACTCATGTTCAATTTCTGTGTAGGTTTCTTCTTGCTAATCGGTCTGCCAGGTGCTAGCGAGTTTCCATAATTTAAATTCTTGAGATGGTTGATGCTGCCAGCATTGATAAACATGAGAGAGATTGGCTTGCTGCATAGAAGCCTGCCAGATTGGCTTGTGGAAGAGAGAGGCCAATTTCGGGAGCTGCTGCCATGAGTCCTCCTAGAACCTAGCTGTGGTGCCTAAGTGGATTTCCCAGAAGCTATGCTCTTGTATGAAGGCGCTGTGAAGCTTGGCGGCATTCAAAATCATGGATCTTGGAATGGTAGGGATGATTCTTATGAGATCGTCCCATTGACTTCCTGGCACATATTTTTCTTTCCAGAGCCGTGCCCAGGGGATGTGTGGTTTGGCAATCCAATTCCACCATATCTGGGCTCCCATTGTATTGTTTCTTTGGAGAGGATCCCTTAATCCGATCCCACCATTTGATTTTGGCTGGAAGACTTCTTTCCAATTGACAAGAGCCCATTTCCTATTGAGCCCTGTGGAGCCCCACAGAAAACTTCTTTGAAGATTGCGGATTTAAGTATGGGGGATTACCTTGAGAACCCATTTGGGTGCTTCCAAAATAGAGAAAAGATACAAAGGCATAGATTGGAGAACAGATTTGATCACTATGAGTCTGCTAGCTATGTTGAGTGAGCGAAAAGTCCAGGAAGAAAGTCTTGCTTCCAATTTGTCGAGAAGCGTCCTCCAGGAAGCATGTTTAATGGCCGAGTCCAGCAGAGGAGCCCCCAAGTATTTTGAGGGAAGCGCTGCTATGGAGAATCCTAGAATTCGAGCAATGTTTTTCTGAGTGGTGACTGGGGTATTGAAAAAGAAAAGTTGGGATTTGGAGGCATTGATAGAGGTTCCAGAGTCTTCACAGAAGAGAGAGAGCAGGGCTTTGAAGGCTTTTGCCTCTTGGGATGAGGGATGACCAAAAAGGATTGTATCATCTACAAACTGTTGATGGGATAAAGGATGGAGACCATGTAGAGAGATACCCCTTAGAGCATGAGAGGAGATAACATGGTGAAGTAGACGGCTAAGTCCTTCTGCCATGAGGACAAAAAGGAAGGGGGAATAGGGGATCCCCTTGACGAATACCTCTAGAGGGGCGAAAGGGCGCAGAGGGAGAACCATTGACCAGGACCGAGAAACAGGGAGTGGTGATGAGATTCATTATCCACCTTGTCCATGTGGCATTGAAGCCAAAAGCCAATAACGTTTGATGAATATATTCCCAACTAAGTTTATCGAAAGCTTTGGAGAGATCAAGCTTTAGAATCATACCTGGATTTTTGAGTAGTTTCAGGGAGTGGATCACTTCGTTTGAAAGAATAATGCCATCCATTATCTGACGCCCTTCTACATATCCAGTCTGCTCCGGCAAGATGAGAAGAGGGAGTAGAGGTTTGAGTCGGTTCACCAATACTTTGGAGATGAGTTTGTAGATGACATTGCATAATGCAATCAGCCTATATTTGTCTGGCGTATTTGATTCATCCCCTTTGGGGACTAATGCTATGAAAGTAGCATTTAGGGAGGGGAGAATCCAGTGCATAGATCTTGATTCTTCCACTAGTTCCCAAACCTCTATGTTGATGAGCTCCCATAACTCATGAAAGAAGTTGGTGGTGAAGCCATCAGGACCTGGTACCTTGCCATCCTTGAGTTGGGTCATCGCATCTTCTACTTCCTGTATTGAGACGGGTTGGAGCAGCAACAAAAACCATCTATTAAAATACACACATAACAAATATTAAACATGTAGTGCGCATTTGATTTATAAAACAATGGAATGGCGCATATGTTATAAACCATGTCAACGACATATGTTATGAAGCTATGGTGGTGGATTAATATTAAAGTGTGAAATCATATGGTAAGCGGTGCTCACAAACGGCAAATGAAACGGTGAACGAAGTTTATGGTTTAACACTGTCGGATGCCACGGGATAAACGCGCCAAGTTAAACATAGTATATGGTTGATATGTGCATAGTTTCCATTGCACCGAATGTAATATTTGGTGCGGTTCTAAACAATATTGTATATGGCTATAACAATGAAAAATGTAATTTAATACACTGCTATGTTTGCCATTAAAGTTAGTCACCAACACTATATATACATGTAATGTAATGCCATGAAAGGTGGAGAGGAGTTGTGACATTTTGTAGAGCAGAGAAGAGTTTTAGTGCAGCTTTGGGGATTTTGGAGGCAAAACTTTGTAGGTTTATTTCAGGAGTTGTAAGAGGTCTTTTTCTGAGTAGTTAGTTGCATTGGATTTCTAAGATCGAGTAGAACACAACTGTACCAGCCAAGGATCTAGTTGATTTAGCTTTGATGTATTTTTTTGGCTTTGAATTTATAATATAGAGGCCTCCCCATTGAAGACCAAGGCTTGGAAATGTAGGCTTGAAGATAACTCCGTTAATAATCTCTTGTGTCACTTTTCTTCTCATGGTTTTCTGTTCTAATATGCTGCAAAATTTATTAACAGCTATCCATGCTTATGTATTTAATGGTGTTTCTAAATCATGTAATAACAATTTCTAACAGTTAATAAATCACAATTTCAATTAAATATCTTTTTGGGATCATTTGGTATCAGAGAAGGTTGTTGTTAATTGTGATTTGAAGTGTGCATGATCACCAAGAAAAAATCAAAGCTTGGTGAAGGATAACTTGTTGCAGGAGATCTAGAGGTTGGCTCTAGGAGAAGGACAACTTGAGGACAAGAGATGGCTGAAGAAGGAAGCAGTGATTATCCATGTGGATCTTATGCAGGTTTCGTAGATGCTTTCATGACCTTGTGAGCCATGGTCGAAGAAATGGATCGAGAGTTTAAGACAACAAAGTCTAAAGATGAAGAAGGAAATACATCACAATTTGGAAAAGAAGATGAAGGCGATCAAAAAGACCATATCACTTCTCTCTTGACTCCACTTGAAACTTCGAAACTGTCGTTGAAACTCGATGTTAAGTTTGAGTTACCCATGTACAATGGAGAAGTTGATGTCGATAATCTTGACAACTGGGTAAGGAAAATGGAGGTCTATTGTGGTGTGCAATAGATCACTGAAGATGAAGTCAAAATCAGACTTGCATCGCTTCGTTTAGCAGGCACAACATTGATCTGGTGGCAGAGTAAGTTACCGAAAGGCACTTAGCATATCGGTAAGATTTTTCTATCATGGTTTGATTTTATTACTGCACTTAGAGAAAAATTTTATCCATTGGGATATAAGGAAAAATCTTTAACATAATGGCAAGGACTAAAAGTAAGGAAAGGTCATTCAGTGCAGGAATATACAAATGAGTTTTGTAAGAAGGCATTGATGCTAGATATTCCTTTGTGTACTCAAGAAAATCTAATGAAAGACATAGGAGGATTACCTGAGTATGTTCGCAATACTGTATTTATGTTCAGTCCTACTAACTTGGATGAAGTGGTAGTACAAGCGACTTACATTGAAGCAGGTAATTTGGGAGTTGGGGTATCATCAGAATTGACAGCCAGAATGGAAAGCAAGGGAAAAGGGAAAGTGAAGAAAGTAAACTTCGGCAAGAAGGAGGTTGAAAAATATCTCTTGTAAATATTGCAAGAAAGAGGGCCATGACGAGGATCATTGTTGGCAATGGCATCCCAAAAATAAACCAAAGTGGGCTAGAAAAGGGAAGAAAAAGGTTGCAACAACAATGAAACCATTGTGCCTAGGGTTAGATTCAGGCAATGAGACACAGGTCACATCATTGATTATCACTGGTAAATCCGACAAAAGTTAATGATTCTAACAACTCTAGAGGCAAGTTATTTCATATAAGGGTTGTTATGAAACATACAAAGATCGACACACTGTTGGATAGTGGATCTCAAACTAACCTAATTTCAAAAAAAGCTGTTAAGAAATTGGGATTGAAAACCATAAAGCATCATAAACAGTACACTTTAATTTGGATGAGAAGAAATCATAAATTGTGAGTAACTGAGCAATGCATGTTACCATTTGCAATAACTTCTCAATTTAAGGATAAGGTGACATGTGATGTGGTAAAACTAGATACACGTGGGATGGTCTTGGGAAGCCCGTATTTATATGATATAAAAGCGATCTTTTGCAGGAAAACTAATCAGTATCACTTGTTCAAAAAAGGAGTTGAATATGTTGTACATTCTCATCACACAAAAGTGATAAATCTCTTTTTATAGTTGAGCAGTTAAAACAAGCAGCTTATGCTAGGAAAGGTGTTGTTGTACAATCTAAAGAACTTAAGCAAGGGATCATTAAAGCTAATTAAAAACAGATAACTTTGCTTAAGGAATCCAAAATTGTACATCAACAAGATTTGTAGCGTGATAAGTTCATTTTTGTTTCAGCTATGAAAGGAAAGTAGGGTATGGTTTTAGCTATGTCAATACTTTTAATGTTGTTAATGGGTTTATTATTTTTTAGTGGTGTCTCGATATTAACAACAAATATGAATGTAGATGTGGGTGGAAAAGGACTTGATATATTCTGTAGTTTGTGTGTTTTGTTGATGATTGCATGGATGAGTAAAGTGTACAGGTTCATAACAGAGTGGAAAGATACCAGACAAGTAGGAAAATGGAACCCACATTGGTCTTATGGAAATTTAGGCTTTTGGTGGTCCAAAAGGTCTAAGAGGGGAGGAAATGATCCGAAATTGATCAATGGATGATCAAGGATCTAGAAAAAGCCTAAAATTCAAAGTTACTAGATTCAAGTGGAAGCAACACCATTGCGTAGATCTCGCTGAAACGACTCCAATGCAACTTGAACAGGTGCATTTGACCTCTGAATGAACGAGGAATTGCTTGTGGAAGTTTGAGACGAAACAATGTTTTACTGCTCGACACATGGCAAACGTACACGTCTAACTCAGTGGTAGATCTCTAGCTTTGTTATAGTGGTAATATCTCAAGTTTGGTTGCAAGGTGAAATAATAGGTTAAAAGGTGATTTTTACATGGTGATGGCATGTATCTATTAAAATGTCATTTTTAAAAACAAAAACCATATATTAAAATGCACACATAACATATATTAAACATGTAGTGTGCATTTGATTTATAAAACAATGGAATGGGGCATATGTTATAAACCATATGTTATGAAGCTATGGTGGTGGATTAATATTAAAGTGTGAAATCATATGGTAAGCGATGCTCACAAACAACAAATGTAGCGGTTAAAGAAATTTATGGTTTAACACCATCAGATGCCACAGGATGCGCCGTTCCACTGTGTTCACACTTGCCACGCAGTTCCACCACTCCACCATGTTCACATACTATATTTGATGTGGATGTAACGTTCTTGCCACAGGCTCTAATGTGATTCCATCACCACCGAGAATGTTCTACTACATTTAATACGTAGTTCAACAATAATGCCACGGTCTGCAGCTCTATCGACCGCCCATAATATGCAATTTGTTATGTAATGTTTTGTGCACATGTCAATAGGTTATGTTGCTATGCTATGTTTAAGACGTAGTTCCACCATAACCGCAATAGTTCCACCACTCCACCATTCACATACGATTGGTTTTGGTTTTAACTATATACTAAGTTTGGGGAAACCATATAAATGTGCCGGAGTTAAAACATAGTATATGGTTGATATGTGCATAGTTTCCATTGCACTGAATGTAATATATGGTGTGGTTCTAAACAATATTGTATATGGTTATAACAATGAGAAATGTGATTTAATACATTGCTATGTTTTCCATTAAGGTTAGTCATAAACACTATATATACATGTAATGTAATGCCATGAAGCGTAGAGAGGAGTTCAGAAATGTTGTGCAACAGAGAAGAGTTTTAGTGTAGCTTTGGGGATTTGGAGGCAGAACTTTGTTGGTTTATTCTAGGAATTGTAAGAGATCTTTTTCTGAGCCGTATGTTGCATCGGATTTCTAAGGTTGAGCAGAACACAACTGGACCAGCGAGGGATCTTTTTGATGTAGCTTTGATGTATTTTTTGGCTTTGAATTTCTAATATAAAGGCCTCCCCATTCAAGACCAGGGCCCGAAGATGTAGGTTTGAAGATATCCAAACTCCGTTAATAATCTCTTGCATCACTTTTCTTCTCATGGTTTGATATTCTAATATGCTACAAAATTTCTTAACAATTCTTCATGCTTATGTATTTAATGGTGTTTTTAAATCATGCATTAACACTTTCTAATAATGAATAAATCACAATTTCAATTAAATATCTTTTTGGTATCCTTGTAACATAGTTCAGAGGTGCGTATCCACCACATCTCTTCTCAGAGATAAGCTACCATCGCCCGAGCTATCTTATTTCCATTCTGTTTGTAAGCATAGTTCAATATTTTTCTATTAATGAAATGAAGTGTTTTTATGCTACAGCTCTATGTTTATGATTATATATGTAAGTTTTTGCATTCTTGTTTAAGTTCTGATCACCACTTCAACCCATTCAACAATGATTCCACCTCACGGTCGAACATCATAAACCATCGCCGTATTGGTCTCTACCCAAGCCTCCCAGGGCTCTAGAGCATTTGTTCATGCCATTTTGTAAAGTCATCCACACCGAAAATAATGAAGTTGTGTTCATCAGAGGAAGTGGGATTGTAGGTGATGAAGCCAATGCCCCATTTAGAGAAGGGACCACTAGAGATAATAAGATTTAGTGGGCCTGGGAGTGTGCACATTTTCTTGATAAAGATTGAGCAAGGATGACATAGTTGGACTACAAGAATATAGTCTTTAAAAAACATTGGCTAGTAGTATCCTATGCACATAATTTTCTGGGCAGTAGCCATTCCATAAAGATGACCGCCACATGCCCTAGCATGGAAATTCTCATTTAAAACATGTTCCACGTCAGCATGAGTGAGGCAACATCGAAGAACGGTATCAACACCATGATGATATAAAGTATCATTCATCACTAAATAGTTTATGGCTTGGTGGTGAATGTGATGATGGTCATCTCTCAAGAGATCTGGGTGGAATTGTTGCATTTGGAGGTAGATAGTAATGTCTCCATACCAAGGTTCGTTTGAGTTGACTAGATAGGCAGATTCATCAAGAAGAGGATGATGGGTTACCTCATCTAGATTGAAAATAGGAAGGTCTACCAATGATTCATCGAAGACTAATGATTTTTTAGCCTTAGGAGTGGCAAAAACCAAATCAAATTGCTAGAGCATAACAATCCATTTGGAATATTCTCCTCCAATGACTTGACGAGATACAATGTGTTTCATGGGATTCTCCAAGGTGATGAGAGTAGTCTATCTCAACAATATATAATGCCAGAAGAAATTGACAACAAAGACAACTGCTAAGGATAACTTTTCCACATGTGAATATCAGAGTTCAAGCCTAGCCAAGCCTTTTGAGAGATAATAGATCGCATGCTCACTAAGATCATCATGGATTTGTACTAACACTAGAGGCAAGTTATTTCATATAAGGGTTGTTATGAAACATACAAAGATCGACACACTGTTGGATAGTGGATCTCAAACTAACCTAATTTCAGAAAAAGTTGTTAATAAATTGGGATTGAAAACCATAAAGCATCATAAACAGTACACTTTAATTTGGATGAGAAGAAATCATAAATTGTGAGTAACTGAGCAATGCATGTTACCATTTGCAATAACTTCTCAATTTAAGGATAAGCTGACATGTGATGTGGTAAAACTAGATACACGTGGGATGGTCTTGGGCAGCCCGTATTTATATGATATAAAAGCGATCTTTTGCAGGAAAAATAATCAGTATCACTTGTTCAAAAAAGGAGTTGAATATGTTGTACATTCTCATCACACAAAAGTGATAAACCTCTTTTTATAGTTGAGCAGTTAAAACAAGCAGCTTATGCTAGGAAAGGTGTTGTTGTACAATCTAAAGAACTTAAGCAAGGGATCATTAAAGCTAATTAAAAATAGATAACTTTGCTTAAGGAATCCAAAATTGTACATCAACAAGATTTGTAGCGTGATAAGTTCATTTTTGTTTCAGCTATGAAAGGAAAGTAGGGTATGGTTTTAGCTATGTCAATACTTTTAATGTTGTTAATGGGTTTATTATTTTTTAGTGGTGTCTCGATATTAACAACAAATATGAATGTAGATGTGGGTGGAAAAGGACTTGATATATTCTGTAGTTTGTGTGTTTTGCTGATGATTGCATGGATGAGTAAAGTGTACAGGTTCATAAACGAGTGGAAAGATACCGGACAAGTAGGAAAATGGAACCCACATTGGTCTTATGGAAATTTAGGCTTTTGGTGGTCCAAAAGGTCTAAGAGGGGAGGAAATGATCCGAAATTGATCAATGGATGATCAAGGATCTAGAAAAAGCCTAAAATTCAAAGTTACTAGATTCAAGTGGAAGCAACACCATTGCGTAGATCTCGCTGAAACGACTCCAATGCAACTTGAACAGGTGCATTTGACCTCTGAATGAACAAGGAATTTCTTGTGGAAGTTTGAGACGAAACAATGTTTTACTGCTCGACACATGGCAAATGTACACGTTTAACTCAGTGGTAGATCTCTAGCTTTGTTATAGTGGTAATATCTCAAGTTTGGTTGCAAGGTGAAATAATAGGTTAAAAGGTGATTTTTACATGTATCTATTAAAATGTCATTTTTAAAAACAAAAACCATATATTAAAATGCACACATAACATATATTAAACATGTAGTGTGCATTTGATTTATAAAACAATGGAATGGGGCATATGTTATAAACCATGTCAATGACATATGTTATGAAGCTATGGTGGTGGATTAATATTAAAGTGTGAAATCATATGGTAAGCGATGCTCACAAACAACAAATGTAGCAGTTAAAGAAATTTATGGTTTAACACCATTAGATGCCACGGGATGCGCCGTTCCACTGTGTTCACACTTGCCACGCAGTTCCACCACTCCACCATGTTCACATACTATATTTTATGTGGATGTAACGTTCTTGCCACAGGCTCTAATGTGATTCCATCACCATCGAGAATGTTCTACTTCATTTAATACGTAGTTCAACAATAATGCCACAGTCTGCATCTCTATCGACCGCCCATAATATGCGATTTGTTATGTAATGTTTTGTGCACATGTCAATAGGTTATGTTGCTATGCTATGTTTAAGACGTAGTTCCACCATAACCACAATAGTTCCACCACTCCAACATTCACATACGATTGGTTTTGGTTTTAACTATATACTAAGTTTGGGGAAACCATATAAATGTGCCGGAGTTAAAACATAGTATATGGTTGATATGTGCATAGTTTCCATTGCATTGAATGTAATATATGGTGTGGTTCTAAACAATATTGTATATGGTTATAACAATGAGAAATGTGATTTAATACATTGCTATGTTTTCCATTAAGGTTAGTCATAAACACTATATATACATGTAATGTAATGCCATGAAGCGTAGAGAGGAGTTGAGAAATGTTGTGCGACAGAGAAGAGTTTTAGTGTAGCTTTGGGGATTTGGAGGCAGAACTTTGTTGGTTTATTCTAGGAGTTGTAAGAGATCTTTTTATGAGCCTTATGTTACGTCGAATTTCTAAGGTTGAGCAGAACACAATTGGACCAGCGAGGGATCTTGTTGATGTAGATTTGATGTATTTTTTGGCTTTGAATTTCTAATATAAAGGCCTCCCCATTCAAGACCAGGGCCCGAAGATGTAGGCTTGAAGATATCCAAACTCCGTTAATAATCTCTTGCATCACTTTTCTTCTCATGGTTTGATATTCTAATATGCTACAAAAATTCTTAACAATTCTTCATGCTTATGTATTTAATGGTGTTTTTAAATCATGCATTAACACTTTCTAACAATGAATAAATCACAATTTCAATTAAATATCTTTTTGGTATCCTTGTAACATAGTTCAGAGGTGTGTATCCACCACATCTCTTCTCAAAGATAAGTTACCATCGCCCGAGCTATCTTATTTCCATTCTGTTTGTAACCATAGTTCAATATTTTTCTATTAATGAAATGAAGTGTTTTTATGCTACAACTCTATGTTTATGATTATATATGTAAGTTTTTGCATTCTTGTTTAAGTTATGATCACCACTTCAACCCATTCAACAATGATTCCACCTCACGGTTGAACATCATAAACCATCGCCGTACTGGTCTCCACCCAAGCCTCCCAGGGCTCTAGAGCATTTGTTCATGCCATTTTGTAAAGTCATCCACACCGAAAATAATGAAGTTGTGTTCATCAGAGGAAGTGGGATTGTAGGTGATGAAGCCAATGCCCCATTTAGAGAAGGGACCACTAGAGATAATAAGATTCAGTGGGCCTGGGAGTGTGCACATTTTCTTGATAAAGATTGAGCAAGGATGACATAGTTGAACTACAAGAATATAGTCTTTAAAAAACATTGGCTAGTAGTATCCTATGCACATAATTTTCTGGGCAGTAGCCATTCCATAAAGATGACCGCCACATGCCCTAGCATGGAAATTCTCATTTAAAACATGTTCCACGTTAGCATGAGTGAGGCAACATCAAAGAACGGTATCAACACCATGATGATATAAAGTATCATTCATCACTAAATAGTTTATGGCTTGGTGGTGAATGTGATGATGGTCATCTCTCAAGAGATCTGGGTGGAATTGTTGCATTTGGAGGTAGATAAGAATGTCTCCATACCAAGGTTCATTTGAGTTGACTAGATAGGCAGATTCATCAAGAAGAGGATGATGGGTTACCTCATCTAGATTGAAAATAGGAAGGTCTACCAATGATTCATCGAAGACTAATGATTTTTTAGCCTTAGGAGTGGAAAAAACCAAATCAAATTGCTAGAGCATAACAATCCATTTGGAATATTCTCCTCCAATGACTTGATGAGATAGAATGTGTTTCATGGGATTCTCCAAGGTGATGAGAGTAGTCTATCTCAACAATATATAATGCCAGAAGAAATTGACAACAAAGGCAACTGCTAAGGATAACTTTTCCACATGTGAATATCATAGTTCAAGCCTAGCCAAGCCTTTTGAGAGATAATAGATCGCATGCTCACTAAGATCACCATGGATTTGTACTAACACTATATCAATGGAGGATGGTGAGGCTGCCAAGTATAAGATAAAGTGACACCAATAGTTGGGAGGACTAAGCAATGGGGCATATGTGCGTGCCTCTTTCAAGGCATCAAATGATTGTTGGGATTTCTTATCCCACAACTAACGGTTGAGAATCAAAATATTCTACCAAGAAGGTTCTCCTTCTTCAGGTGACCCACTTCTACCGCTACTTGGAGATACGAGGACTTTCAAGCCTTCAAGCTGGCTCGGTATGTCTTCAGGAGGTTGACCCTGAATACAGGGTTTCCAAAGCGCTTTTTCCAACCAGGGCTTCTAGGACTAGTAACTCAACCCACCAAGGGATTCCAGAGTGTTTTTCCAACCAAGGCTTCCAGGACTAGTAACTCAACCCAAGCTGTTACTGGGCTTCTAGAGTGTTTATCTAACCATGGCTTCCAAGAATTAGTAACTAAACCCAAGCTAAAGGAAACACGAGGACCAACTAGAAAAGTAAAGAAATAAACCCACAACACTATGGCTATCCAGGAAATGGCAAGGTTAGGAAACTCCACTGTCAATCTTGGCAAACCACCATGCCAATGATAAATCATGACAAATAAACCACATGCATATGCCATGCATGCCAAAACTAGTGAGGAAAACATACATGCAACTCATTACTTGCAAGCAAAACCCGATGTAGTTGCTAATTTCAATTTGGTATTGTACTTTGCTTCTCTTCCTTTGCCTTCTTTCTCCAAAACTCTAAGTATGCCACACTCCTCCAAGAGTGCTCCAAAAATATTGTATGTGTCCAAGAGTATGAGAGAAAGAGAATAGAGAGAGAGCTCCAAAATTGAACTGACAAAAGTCTGAGAACTGATCCTATGAAGCCTTTTTATTAATGAGGCCTCTATTTTCTTCATTTCCCATTATTTTCATAAATAAATGTTCCAAAATACCATTTTTCCTTTCCAAATAATTTGTCATTGTCTTTTCGAATTTCCTTAGCCATTAACAAATCACCAGTTATCCCCATCACTATGCTTTTTCCCAGCATTCAGCTTGGAATAAACATCCCAACAACTGTGGTTATTATTTTTCCTTTATTAACTTTTATTACATGGAATTTTCACCAGGGTTGTTATAGAACCCTCCCCCTTGGGGGAACACCATCCTCGGTATTCAACAACACCTACAGCCAACAAGGCTTCTGTAAGAAAAACATACTACCCATGGAGCTTTATAAATTAGCTCATTGCAGTATTTACAATGATCATCCTGTTGAGAAGCAAACCAATAGGACAACATAATAAGTAGAACATCATAATGACATGAAAACCATACCGCTTATTGAATATTTATAACATATCTCGTGGTGGTATTTACATATGTATGCATATGTACATATACCAAACATCACCAAAACATGTACCAAAACATCCGCTCAACCAATGAATAAGCAAGGGTACATAGCCCACGTCTGATCCACCATCTCCCATGTAGATTCATTGGGCCAAAATTGCTTCCATTGCACTTTAACCTACTTGATTGCTCATTTCCAGAGCATGAGCACCTTTCTCTGCAATATACACTGTCGTTCCTACTGGAACTATCCTTCTGGCTCCACCTGCAATACAGACCAGTCAATCATATGATTAACATCTTTAACATACTTCTTAAGCAATGACACATGGAAAACATCATGGAATTTCATTATCGAAGGGAGTGCAAGTTGATAGGCTACTGGCCCAATCCTCTCAATATTCCTGAAAGGTCTAAAAAACCGGGGTGCCAACTTTTCACATGATCCAATATGCAAGGATCTCTTCTTTGGTTTGATGCGCAAGTACACCTATTTCCCAACATGGAACTCCTTGAACAACCTATTTTGATCTGCGTAGTTCTTCTGTCTATCCCGTACTAATTTCAAATTCTTCTTGATTACATGCATTCCTCACTCCATTTATTCTAACATGTCTGGTCTAATCAACACCCTGTTCACCAGATCACTCCAACTGATGGGAGTATTAAAACTATTCCCATACAACGCCTCAAACAGGCTCATCCTTAGTGACTCCTAGTACCCATTGTTGTAAGCACACTCTGCCAGTGGAAGGTACTCTTTCCACTTCCACTTTTGATGCATCACATACATCCTCAACATGTCCTCTAATATCTTGTTGACCCTCTTTGTCTGCCCATCTATTTGTTGATGATAAGATGTACTGAAGGCTAACTCTGTAGCCAAACCTGCAAATAACTCCTTCTAAAACTTGGAAGTGAACTTCACATCCCTGTCTGACACAATATTATTCGGAACTCCATGCAATTTGACCACGTCCTTGATGAAGATGTGCGTTACATCACTCGCTGAGAATGTAGACTTCACTGTAATGAAGTGTGTTTCCTTTATCAACCTGCCCACCACTACCATGATGGAATCACGTTGTCTCACTGTCCTCGGAAAACCTCTTATAAATTCCATGGAAATGACCTCCCATTTCCACTCTGGAATCAGAATCAGCTATAGAACCCCACATGGATGCTTACACTCTACCTTCATCTGCTGAAAATTCAAGCACTTAGCCACAAACTCTGCTACATATCACTTCAAATTCGGCCAATAATATAATTTCGGCACTGTTGTTAGCATCTTCTGATATCTTGGGTGACCTAAATATGGTTTCGCATGAAACTCCCTCAATCTCGCCTTCTTGAGCTCACTACTATTTGGCACATATATCATGTCTCTAAACCTGTACTTGTACCACTAGCTGAACCCTGCTGCAACTTGTGCACAATCTCCATATACCTGACATCCTATTGACCTGCTTGCAAGGTCCTATCTTGTAAATCCATCCCGTAGGAGCTCATACCTGCTATGGTATGACATGCATCCTCCTGTTAAGAGCATTTTTTATCTTGTTGTCTTTATCTTTGATATACTTGATCTCAAAGTTGAACTCATTGATCGTGGCCAGCGACTGAGCCTACCTACAATCAAATTCGGTTGGTTAAATTGATACCGCAAACCACTATGATCACTCATCAATACAAACCTCCTACCAAGAAGAGATTGCCTCCACATGTTCAATGCATGTATGACCACTGCCAACTTAAGATATGTAGCGGGTATTTCTTCTCATGCTATTTTAGTTTTCGTGACTCATAGCATACCACCTGTCCATCCTGCATAAGGACTCCATCAATTCCTCTCTTACAAGCATATGTACATATTACAAACTCTTTGTCCACATTGGCAATATTTAACACTCATGCATGTGTCAACAACTGCTTGAGTTGCTAAAAAATGGAAGCACACTCCTCTGTCCATTCAAACCTCTTACCTTTCCTTTGCAATGTTGTGATAAGATAATAAATCTGCAAGAAGTTCCTGATGAACCTCCTATAATAACTTGTTAGCCCCATAAAAGATCTCACCTTATCCACATTCCTGGGAACTACCCACTCCATGATAGATCTTACCTTTTCTGGGTCCACTGCTATGCCATCCTTAGAAACCACGTGTCCCAAGTAGTGTACCTCAGTCTTAAAGAATCTGCACTTGATGAGCTTAACATACAACTGATTCTCTCTCAATAATATCAAAATTGCTGCTAAAATCTTGACATGCTTTTCTTCATTTTTTATAATATACCAATATATCATCAAAGAACACAATAAAAAACCTGTCCAAATACAGACACAACGCACTATTCATGAAGAGCATAAAGGTAGCTAGAGCATTAGTTAAACCAATGGAACTACAACAAACTCATAATGGCCATACCTGGTTTAGAAAGTTGTCTTGTAGATGTCCTCTTCTTTAATGCGTATCCGATGATATTCGGTTCTCAGATCAATCTTCAAGAACACTGCCGCTCCCTTCAACTAATTAAGCAATTCATTAATCCTCAGTAACAGATACATGTTCTTGATGGTCACTTGATTTAACTGCTTTTAGTCATTTCCTAATGTATCCCTTGTCCAACATTTCCTTCAACTATAGCTTCAACTCTACCAACTAAGGTGTACTCATCCTGTAAGGTGCCTTTGATGCCGGAGCTGCCCTTGGCACCAAGTCAATAGAAAAGTCTACTTCCCTGTGAGGTGGAAACTTTGAAATATCTACAGGAAATACATCCTAAAACTGATGTAGAACTGGGTACCTGCTCAAAACATCTGCATCCTCAACTTCCTTACATTTATCACTAGAAATGTGCACTGCAAATAACACACACCCTTTCCTACGACTACGCTTGGCTTGCATAACTATCACCATTCTAACTACCGTTGCTTTCTTCTTACCTCACAAGACTCTTTATTCTCCATTGTCATCCAAGCATTCAATGGATTTTTCATAACAATACACCTTGGTTCTATGAAGGTACAACCAATCCCTACCAAACAACATACTATATGATCACAACAGTAATACATTCAAATGTGCTGAGGTACGCATACTATTCAAATCAAATGCACAAGCTCTTACCCAATGATGAACCCACTTCTTTGTACATATAGCCAACTACATTAACCAAGAATTTGCATGCACTTATTTATTCAAACACACTTATCCACTAGGTCAGGATTAACATAACTATAATTAGATCCATGGTCCATCAAAATAGAAACAACTTGATAAAAATTATTACCATCCATCTCAATGATAGATGCTTAATGGTCTATGTGTCTATTATCTAGTGCTGCATAGATCTTAGGAATACTCTTCCCAACATCTCCCACTTTCTGTGCCTCGTGAGCACTATAGATCCATGGTCTACCACCCAGATGTTGTGGGAAATATCCCCTATGATGCTCTCCTCCACAAGTCCAACATTGCAAAGGCTTCCAACCTTCATCCTTATTTTTCTCCTCATATCGAAGTCCTTGTCCTCTGTCAGATGCATTGAACTTCTTAGATGGTGCTGCATTCTCTTTATTACCTGTACCCACCAGGAGACCTATTTCCATATGCCCCATTAGTTCTTGTAGAATTTTGTAGAATTTTTCTACAAATCAGCTAGCTCTGATACCATGGAGAACATTTTCTACAAATCAGCTAGCTCTAATACCATGTAGAAATTTCCCACCTGTAGATCAACCCGGTAATGCAATGTACTAAAGCAAAACACTTGATCTACTTCTATAAACATTTTATCGGAAGCTTAATCAACCATGAGAAACATCAATAAGAACACATATTACTAATATGGAGAAATCAAACATACATAACACAAGATATATCCAGGGGAAAGCACCCACTTAAAAACCCAACCATGTATTATCAATTAAGTGGAATCCTCTTCACAATACAAAAAGAATCAACTCAATAGCTATCCTGCTCTCTTTGTACTCTGACGATCTTCAATTAGAAGATGAAAATCATGGACTACCTAGGCCTCAATATATAGGCCACAAGTCCTCCAATCTCCTATAATAGATCCTTCTCCATGCAAGGAATACTTACTAGAAATATCCAAGCATCTGATAGTAGAGTGCCCCACATTTGATCTCAACTGGGTCTCTGACATAACTGATATGCAACAGTTACCCATGAGTGAATTCTTAGTGATCTAAAATAATAGTTGTAACATGCATGCAAGCATTAACAAACTATATTTTATTATTTTAACAACTTGTCAAAATAATCTAACTAGACTTGACTAGTTAGAACTAAGTCAACTGATTCTCTCATTATAGAAGTCATACTTATTCCCTCAATCAGTGGAGGAAATTAAGGATAAATTCCTTAATCAATGGGACAACTCATGTGCATGCTCACAAATACTTCAAATTCGAATTTTCTTAACTAATTAACTCAACTGAATTAATTAATTAATATTTCCAATTGCTATTAAGACCAAAATTAATTTTACTTCCTATAGATAGACTAGGGATTGCTATAAGTAGGAAGGGACCCAGAAATGCTATTTTTAGAACTTTCTATTTTTAGCAGTTTCACCTCTCACCCAATGTGGCCAATGACCTTACTGGCCAAACTGCTATTTTTCGACATGCTATTTTTAGTAGGTCTATTTTTAGCACATTCTAAATTTAACATTTCTTGGTGCACATTTTTCAACACTCTATCTCAATAAGAAAGGCTTCCTCTCGAACTTGATCCTGTAACTCTGGAATGTTCCGCATGCAACAGATCTACTTGGTCCACTTGCTCCAACAACACTTGGAACAAAAACACTCCCAACTGACCACTCTGTTGGGCTAGGAACATACTCTGATGTTGAAGCTCTACTTGCTGTTGACAAGTGCTCCCTCTCTGATATCTACACTACTGCAACATCTCCATGCATCTCGCACCATTGCACACCTCTTTGTGCCACCTAGCATTGCGCAAAACACTTGTGCCTCTCACATTGCTGCAACCTGCTAGCTATACGTTGTCCTAGGATTCCCTGCACTATTGCTCTCTTTGCTGCTCCATCCACATTTTTCTCTACCCATTCAGTCAGTTCCTGCTACTCCACATCGGGGCTCCTGTAGCAAGGTCTCATCTAAGAGGTTGGGTACATCAAGGATCTTGCCCCTCCTCCTTGGGATGATCACTCCACATCGCCCCACCTCCTACTTGGAGGTATGACTGCATGTGATCCCTTTGTCCACCTGCCTCAAATTTCCCCCCTACTTGAGTTCTATGCATGAGTAGATGTTTCTACTCGATCTCCACTAAGCTTCCCCTGTTGTGGTTGCTCCGTAACCTCCTGAAGCTGCTGCACCAATCGTGGCTCCTCCGCAATTTTTTGAGACTTCTTCTTGCTCTACATGTTGAGAGGTAATTTACTCTCCCTCTCAACCACCAAGTATCTAGCCTTTTCCTTGCTCCTCAAGGCTTTGCATGCATCTTGTACCTCAAGTGCATACAAGTTCTTGGCTAGCACACCAATCTATTTCCACTTTCTCGTCGTCACGAAATTTTCTAGAAAAAGAGCTGATTTTAAATCACCGATATCTCCCTCATCCGAACTCTGATTTTAAATCACCGATATCTCCCTCATGAAGATCAAACCAAAATCATTACACTAAATTCTGCATTTAACTTCATCGTGACTAAGTAAGAGAAAAACACATCAATCAATGTATACAATAAAAACATACAACTTTATCATACAAAAATTCAATTGCTCAATATTCATACTAAAAAATTTGCAATTAACATACACAAATCAAACCACTAAACAAGCATCCAAATATTGTGCAATTATCACAAAATCCCATGGTTGGAAAATATTATATTGATTAAATCAAATTCATTTACATAACTTCAACTTGATTTAAGATTTAAGATTTTCTATTGACATGTTATAATTATTTATATTGATGCATTATTTGATACTTTTAATTTACAATCTAATCAACAATACAAACACACAATCATAACAAGCATTGCAAATGCACAAACATTCAAACATCAAAAGAATTGCAAATACACAATCATACAAACATCCCATCAAATCTTCGTACTACACGCAAAATTATAAATACATACAAATATTGCATATGAAATTTTTATCATCATACATAGAAGATTGTAAATATCCAAACATAAAAAATTAATGTAGACACTAAATCAAGCCATATGCTAAAGAAAAGCCACACAAAATTCAAAGTACATAACAAACATGTCATCCACATTCATTATAAATACACAACTATGTAAATAAAAAGCCAAACAACAACCATTCTCATACACAGTCACAAGTACGCGTCAGAAAAAGCATTGTAAAGACACAAATACATTGAACATTACATATCAAATTTTTGTCATCACACACACAGAAAATTTTTGAATGCACAAACGTAATATAGATACCAAGCACCAAGTATTAACAAAGAAAATTCTCACACATTTCAAAATATATATTAACGTGCCACTAATTCATTGTAAAACACAATCAAATGAATGAAATTCAAACAATAATCATTACACTAAATTCTGCATTTAAATTCATCATCACAAAGTAATAGAAAAACCCATCAATCATTGTATGCAATAAAAATATACAACTTCATCATACAGATATTCAATCACTCAATAGGCATAGAAAAATAATTGTAACTAACATACACCAACCAATCAATGTACTTACAATAAAGACATACAACTTGATCATATACAAATTGAACCGCTAAACAAGCATCCAAAAATTGTGCAATTATCACAAAAACCCATGCCTACAAAAATATCATATTGATTAAATCAAATGCATTTACATAACTTCAAGTTGATCTAAAATTTAAGATTTTCAATTTACATGTTATTATTATTTATATTGATGCATTATTTGATATTTTTAATTTACAATCTATTAAACTAAAACTATCTAGTTCTAAAATAAATAAATAAAAGTAAATGGAAAAGTAAGGTGGAGAGAGGGACACAAACCCTTGAGGATAACCATGGTCCATCCTCAAGAGCAATGAGAAAGGGCTTTTAGCCCTTTCAAACAAAACAATACTTTGTATTATTATAGTGGTTTTAGAGTAATTACATAATGAAGATGAAAAATAAATGAATGCCAATTTATTTTGGGTCACGATAACATAATGAATTCATGTCATGAATTCATAATGACATGTAGATAGTTCATCTATCCTAGCATGCTTGTATATTCATGTCCTTTCTTATCATCTGCCAAAAAAACAAGAAATAATTATTAAAATTTAATCGTCATCTATGCCTTATTTGTAAAGTAGCAAAAGCTTTATAAAGAATCAAATTTAATAGTTTATGAAAAATAAGCAGCCTAATTTTATAACTGAAAGGCAATGAATAGATTGAAAATTCATATCATGCATTGAATTTACCTTTGCACCATTTGCTCTACGTTGTGTTTCTGCAACCATGATATGCCCATGCAATATAAGTCATCTTACTCCCATATAACCTACAACCTATTTAGACATACTCATAAAATCACAATTATTTTATTCCTACTCCACTTTTAATGTTTTTTTGTGGGTTTCTATAATTGGTTCTTTCCTTTGCCACATTTGTTCAAGATGTCGTTTACTAGTTTCTTAATGCCAAAAGCCCATATTCCGAAATGTAATCTCTCCTATCTCAACAACTATATGTTGAGGAATTAATAAATCCACACAATGCAGGAAACTCTAAGAGGAGGAGGAGAGGCACTACAATGCCAACGCCAATATGAAGTTAAAAATTGAATTGAATTAAAGCAATCAAGATCCTTGACTATTGATATGACTTGTTTGATAAGCAACACCAATTATCTCTCGCACTTTACTATCACAGATTGCCAATTTTTTTAAGAGTGAAGGGTTGGGACTGCAATGTTGGTTATATTTATCTCTTAGATGTTGATACCAATTCCATTTGCAAAGGATGACTCATATTTCATAATGTGGAAAGATGCTCCAGCTTTTACAGCAAGACAAAAAAGGCTACGACTAGACAACAAAAGCACAATCCATGTCATCGAAGAAAAAATATAATCCACTATAGTGTTTGTTAATTTAAAAAAAAAAACATGTAGATATAAAAGAAGGGTCAAAACCCCTTTCCATGTCATCACGATGAAATTTTCATATCCTATTTTAGGAATTAAATAATTGAACTGAATTATAATAATCAAAGAACCCTCACACTATGTCAGTTTTCTCTTTTGATAAGCACTCTGAGTTATTCTTTGTCATTTTTCTCCTTCGACAAGGACTGTGAGTTATCTCTTAGATGTTATTATCATAGACTATCAATTTGGAGGGGAGGGTTGGGACTGTAGGATGTGAAAATATGTGCCATCCAATGGAGGATGTAGCCACCTTTTACAACTAAACATCAAAAGAAAACCATTTTTCATAAAGTATACTTTAGGTTTTCTTTCTGACATTGACAAAAAGCTCAAGCTCTTCCCAATTTCCTTCTTGGATCATCCCTCCTAAATATATTCCAAGATGGTGAGTTGATCATTGTTGCTCATAATCAAGAAAC
>APFE031187871.1:0-11167 GCA_000404065.3 Pinus taeda
TTTCATCCTCAGGTTATACAGCTTTTTCCGCAGGAACAGTTTATTCACCAGAGACTTAGATTGGTACAAAGTCCCTAACTTGTCCCATAAAGCCTTCACCGTAGCTTCCCCTAATACATTCAACAATATTGAATCTGAGACACACAATCATATTGTGCTCTTTGCCTTCCGATCTAACTTCTTCCATTCTTCATCGGTCACTCCCATTGGTTTAGTACCCGGATCTACCACGATCCACTAATCTTTATCCACCAACAGATCCTCCATCTTGAGTTTCCACAACTCAAAACTTTTACCATTGAACTTCTCAATCTCTATCTTTTCGTTGCTCGCCATCTTCTTTCACCACCAAAATCGATCTCACAGATCTCCCACTGAACAGGGTCTACCAAAGGCTCGAGCAAAACCCCTCAGCAACAAAGGCGTCCCCCTGAAGCCAAAAACAGCTCTGATACCAAATGTAGGTTTTAACCCCGTACAGAAATTACCTGCATACGAATTCTAAATCACAGGAAAAATAAAAATGCGAGAGAATAACATATAAAACACATATACACAGAGATTTCCCACTAGATCCCAAGATCGGGACTACCAGCTTGATTTTTCATTATTTTCCTTTCAATGTTACAATACATATTTATGCATGCCGAAGCATCAAATACCATGGACCGAAAACCATCGCGTCCAATACCATGGACCAAAAAACCATCACATCCAAAAAACATGTGCGAAAATCATGCACAAAACCATAGGTGGGTCCGCCCAACCTAACATAGGGTCCAAAACCAAAATTTTCCAGGGCGCTGCCCCGAACCCCATAAAGTGGGGTTACGAGTACCCTTCAAACCCCCTGTTAACTATGTGAAAGAATATAACACAACCCAACACTTTGCACCAGCTTTGATCTTTCTTAGGAGGCTGTAGCTCTTGGGGTTGGGCCCAACCCAAGTGCCCAGTACCTCCTTTGTTTACTTTTATGTGTCTTTGCTGCATTCTTAGAATAAAATCTGCTATTTAGATTAAAATCTTGCTTTGTTACTTAGGTTGTTTTTGATGGTTAAAGTATTTTTTCATTCTTCAAGTTGATTTGATAGTTTGGTAAAGGAAAATAACTTCAAAAAAGTTCGTCAAGCAACCCTTGATCTCACCTCTCCCTCCTTGGGACCATGAGCTGAGACCAAGGCATCCTTGCTGCCACAAAAGCATTGTTTTTGCCTCTTCATGCAATTGCTAGTGTCAGATTTTTAGTTAGGAAATTTGATACCAATTGTACTAGCATGTTTAGAATCTTTTCTTGCTCAGTTTCCATAGTTATCTTGCATGATTTTCTGCCAATAAACTTATGTTCATCATATTTTTGGTTTGTAGGTCAAAGTAGGTCAAAGTAGCTAGATCTCCTTTTTTTTTAGTCTTTCTTCGATTCGTTTTGAGAGATTGTGTGCAAATCACTTGTAATCCATCCTTGCCTACCCTTCCTCCATCAATGAAACATACTTCATCCCCTATCTCAGATTCTTTCCCTTCATTTGCCACATTTTCCCACTTTGACCTAATTTCCATATTTTTGTACAACATTGCTCTACCCCTCCTTGAACAAATCCAACCATCCTCATCACTCCTCAGCTCCATCCACCAAGTCCTAGACCTCCTCACACCCTTATCTCACCTCCATACCCACTTCTTCACCTTTCTTCCTCCATCAACCCTCCAAAACTCCCTTTCGGAACATCCTATAAAAATTATAGAACATCTTGTAGAAATTACAGAACATCTTGTAGAACCCCTGCAGACTTCCTGTAGAAACTCACGAAAGCGGTTTCTTGAGATTTGATCACTGTGAAACTCTTTGGAAGGGTGCTTGGGATCCATTAGGCCCTCTTCTAACCTTCCCAAACTCCTGTAATCATTTCCTTTCGCCAATCCACCTCTGAGTCAAAAACAGTTAAAGCACATGCACAATAATTCTGCCAACTTACTCAAAAATACAAAAAGATGTTTCTTTTCAGATTTCACTTTAGAAGTAGCTTAGTCACATGCATTTTACCTTTCTAAGAGTCAATGGCATTCCTTTATGTAGCTTTCATCATTTTACTTGCACCAATAGGGTTAGTCGGTAAAACTAGGGTTTTCTAGGGTTTGCATTTCCTTTCCGCTTTTCACTTCTTTCTGCAAGTAGATTAGCCTCTGTTGAGTTAAATTCCATCCATCAGAGTTAAAATCTTCTTATAAGAGCTCATAGAAGTTGGCTTAAGCTCCTAGCAGACTTGTGCCAGTTGATCAAGTGATAGTCGCAACAAGAGCTAGTACTTGTGCATATAGCACCATCGCTTCCAAGTTTGTTACGAACTACCGGGTTGATAAAGTAAAGAAGGGAGTCCCAGGAGTTGCAACATTATTGCTGCAATATTGGAGCCCACCACAAACTACCAGTTTCTTTATTTTTCTCTGCATTATCATCCCTACAACCTCACAATTCCCCTTTTGATTTGGAAAATTTTGAGGAATATCGTGGGGTTGCTTTTGCTGTTGTCCTAAGATGTTACAAGTGGTACCAAAGCTATGGGTGAAAAAGAAATGTCATGAAAGAAGCCCTAAATCTTAGTTAGACCGAGTTTCATCTGTGTTGATTATACCTTTGTTTATTTAACCTTGGTAGAAGGAAAGACTGCAATTGAGTCAAAGAAATTTTACATCAATGAAGAAGCCCTAGTCATAAATTATCATAGGGTTGAAATTAATCACTTGATAAATAACATAAATTTTTGGCTAGTTGGATGCCAACCTATGGAAAGAAATTCTACTATGTTTGTGATTAGCTTCATTTCTCAGCTGCTTGCAATCCCATTTCACACAACATTCTACAACTCTTTCGATGGAAAAATTAAGTGAGACTTGGTGGTATTGTTTCATTCAAAACACTTGATTAACCATTTTCATGTTCCCATCACAATGCAAGAAAATAATAATATAGTGTCTCATCTATACACAATGTTCTTTGTCTTTGTTACACAAGCATATATCTCTATTTGCAACAAAAAGTTATATCTGGCTCTTTTAACGAAACATCTATGCATCCACAGTTCAATATGGGTGATACCATGTAATTAATGGATTTCATATATATATTTACATGCCCAAGAAAATAAAGAGACCTAGATATATGGTTGGAATTCATTAATTGGTTGGACTTGAGCAAAATAAAAAGTTTGCCTCACCACTGTCAAAAATGCATTTATAATGTATTTTGTAGTGAAACGCAAAGAGGTTTAAGGAATTTGATAATGTAAGGTCAAAAATATGTGATCTAGGTAAATATCATGATACATGGGCCTTATAAAATATCCAATGTGTGTCACCATCATACCCTTATCTTGGAATGTTTCACACTTTTGAGCAACTACCCTCTCCTTTAATCTTCCTAATCCTTGTCTTATTATTCCTTGACAGCCTATCTATAATTTCATCCAATATATATGATTCTCCTTGCTGATAAAATCCATTATAATCCTCTATTATTTTATAGTCCTTGACTTCTTGGTCTTGATTAATTTCATTTGATCGTATGAGTAATAGTGGGGGGTTAAATCTCAAGCCAATATTATGAACTGCCAACTTTGCATTAACATCTTGCAGAGAGGTGTTGTAGAGATGGTAATATTCAATTTGATAAGTTAATGGAGCTCTCTAATCTACAGGCTGGAAGGAAGGGCTTGCCATCTTAATTGGAAATCCAATGTAGCTTCATCTCCTAATAGTCGCAACATATCCTCAAAGTGTAAAATTACTTTCTATTTCCTTTGCTTGTAAATTTGTGCCACCTGTTGGTCTTATGTCAAGATATTATGAGTTATAATGATGGTTTTAGGGTTAGGGTTTTCTACCTTAATCCATAGGGGAGAACTCAACTCCTTCCCCAACTTCATCTTCTCTTGTTTGCTCTCATGTCCTCATGCCTTAGCCAAGAGGCCAAGGCCAAGAGTTAGACATACCCCACATTGGGGTTAGGATCCTAAGAGGGTGAGTATGAAAATAGAAGGTTTTGGAGGTATAATTCACACAAACTTCCTTTGTCATCCATACTGCAACCCCAACAATATTTGATGAAATATCTGGGAGTTTGGACATGAAATTCTCCTTACTAGTCAAAATACAAAATATAATACCTACACCATTCCTCTTTTAGAAAAAAGAGAATATGTCTTTGTTGGTTGTGTACAACTATTTAGTTCCAAGGACAATTTTTCCATGAATCCCAAAGAAGTTTCCATATCTGAAATATGCTTTTTCCATAGCTACTATCACTCCTCTTGGTTGCTCTAATTTCTATTTTAGTTTCCTATTTTCTTTTTCCAAGTGTTCCCTATGGTTTGTCACTTAAATATTGAGGATCATTATATCCTCTATACGTTGGCCTATTTGATTTCCATTTTTTTTACTTCTTCTACTGCCTTTTATATTGCAGTCATCTTCCATTTGTTGGCATATCTTGGCCTTTTCTATTTCCAACATGACATTCTTCCTGTAGTGTATGGTTCAAAAGCATTTAGATTCTCTTGTTTTTTTCTCTCTTTTTTCCTTCTTCAAGGTGAAATTTTAATTTTTCCTTCTTCCTGTAGCCCTATTCATTCTACAAGATAAAAAAAAATCTCCTCTGGGCTTGGGGTTTCCTCTATATTTACTATAGTTTGAGAAGATTCCTTCTATTTGGAGATAGGCTTGGTCTTATGCCTACGCTACCTTTAAACTTGAGACTCTTACTTGATTAGTTGTGTCCTTTTTTTGGGATTAGGGTGTTTCCCCCCATTTTCACTATTGTGGATACAATCTCCTTTTCAATTACCTTAGTTTAATCTTATTTTATTTTTCTTAGAAGACCAAGGGTTGGTGGCTACTTTTTCTTTTCCTTTCTTGATAGTTATGAGCCCTATATCTTTTAAGGCTTCTTGGGTCACTGAGGATCCCTATTTATCGATATCTAAGAACCCAATATATGGAATAGGATGTTTAGAGCTATGCAAGACATCATAAAGAATCAATTTAATAAGCTCGTGATGGGTCAAATATTCATGTTTCCCGCCTTTCACCTTATCACTCATCTCTTTTAATGATTGTAAAAGAAGTGAAAAATTCTTATATTTTGAGATGGTTGTAGTCATATTGGGGTCTAAGTTGAAATAGTAGTCTCAAATGATATGCAAATACCACACTAAATCTCCCATCATAAGAGATGTATTTTAGTATGTGGTATGCAACTTCATTCTAGGAAGATGGAAAACTCTTGCTTTTGAATCCATATTTATCCTCTATAAATTCCTTATTATCCAAGATTTCTTTTTTTTTTATAAAGAGTGGCATCTTGCCTATCCTCCTTATCCCATGGTAATCCTTGAGGAATGCATGTGATTCTATCAATTGTATCCTCATTGATACAAATCGCTAATCACCTCACAACGGTCACATAATACCCCTGTAGTTTTTAAAGTTGGGGAAACTTCAAGGGCCACATTACCATCATCATAGAATCTTCTCAAAATACCCCAGCCATTTATTTCTCTAAAAAAATGTTTACAACTCTAATATTTTGATAAAATCTAGCAGCGTTTGTGGGTTCTCTTCCATTAAACCCTACCCCCATTCTATAGAAGAACACATAGAAGATTGTTTTGGAAAGAAAGGGGGTTATCCTATTGTTTTATCTTTGTTTTTCCTTGACTTATAAACTTGAGTTTAGCATATTGTACTTCTGTTTATGGAAATTATTAGAGGAAGGGTTCTAAATTTTGAACAATCAACATATGTATTCTAGCAACAATTGTAGTAGAAGAATTCGAAAAAATAAGGTCAAAGAAGAGGGAAAACAAAACCAAATGACTTTCCATTGTTGTGGTTTTCTTCTATTGAGCTTATTGTGCTTCCTATCCATAGTTTCTTCTAGATCAATGCAATCTTATAGTCGTTCATGTAGCTAATACTATAGAAATAATTATTCTTCTTGTAGAAAATTGACAAGGAGAAGTGAAATAACATGTAGGCGTGGTTGAGAAAAAAGGGTGGTGAAAATGAATTGGATCAACACCAAGAATATAGTCATAACCTTTAGTCATGTCGTTTCTTTAGTTTTCCATGCACTCTACTTAATGATCTCTTTGGTTAAACTCTATTTTTTTCTCCTTTATCCTCGATTGGTGATATGGCATTGTGTCACCTTTTGGATAAGTATTGTTGATGTCTCATATGACTATGGTATCTCTACCAATTACAAGAGAATATTTATATAATTTCCTCCTATCACTTTTTACGTGTAAGAGATGGACCCCACTTAACTCGAGCTAGAGTGTTGAGCTCTCCCTTTTTATATATATAAAATTTTATGATAAAAAAGTTGCATACATTTTTGACTCATATGGAAGTAAATGACATTGTATAAAAATATTAGTAAAGGGAGGCATCAAAGTACAATCATACCTAGAGGTGTTGCATAAGTGAATAATGGTGTAATTTCTACTGCTATACAATGTTTCATTTTATATGTTGAAACTATTTCATGACTAACTACAAGGGTTCCTATGGAGGTACAAGTTACCATGTAGAAGCTGAGGTATTCCAAATTTTCACTTTTTGTCAAGTATGAGTCATGCCTCCCTCTAGGATATTCTATTTAAAATATTAAGGCTTGACTATGAAAAGTTCAATGACTTGTAGGTTTTCCTCAATCTTGTAGCCTCCCTATAGAAATAAATGGAATGTGCAAATTTTTCTTGTTGGTGAGCATTTAAGTGAAAAATTTTCGTTAGTGGATAGGGGTTAATGAAAAGTTATTAAAATGAACAAGGATGGATATGGAATGGAAATAAAATAGAATGATATGGAAATGGAAATTAAAACTAGTAATGATGATATAACTATGGTAATGTATGGAATGGAATGCTTTTGCTACAAGGTGAAAATAAGTGCTTTGGTAACCTTGTGTTGTAGCCAGCAACAACCCCCCTTCTTATTTAGTTTTATTACAAATACTAAATAAGTGGGGAACCTTATTCAAAAAAAAAATTAGTGCTTGTATTCCCTTTTTGAATAAAGCTTACTATCTGAAACTTAGGAGAATATCCAAAAAATCTAAAAAGACTTAAGTCTTATGATAAAGATCGAATAAAACCACTCTCTCAATAAAAAGCATCGCATCGCTAAAAGGTAATGGATGCCTTCCTACAAGTGGAATCCTAAGACTGTGAAATCGTGATGCAAAATCACGCACTAAAAAATACTCATCACATCGCATGCCTCAAATATCACTTAAGGCGAAATGCCTCAAACCGCCGATATGTGATGGCGCATCTCGCAAATCGCATTTCGCAGAAAACACATTAATGGATAATTGCCACATGCAACAGATTAGTGATATTGCGATCTATGATATTACGAAGCAAATTGAAAAATTGCCTTATCGCAGATCTACAGGGCTTTCCATTCGAAAAAGTTTTTCCCATAAACCAATGCCTAGTTATGCACGTTAATGTTAATTAATAAGTTAGTTGGTAATAATTAATGAAATTTGGTTTTGATATGATCAAAGAGCCATTTCACGTAAGGTAATATATTTTATATGTTTTTGGCATTTAAAGCTTTCCCATCACCTTTTTCTTATCATTACTCCTGCCTCATTTGTAAACTGCAGGAGAAAAGAATAGAGAAGTATACATAGCAGTGTTCAGAAAATTATGGGAAAGAAGGGTAAAGCTCTGAGTTCTGAAGATAAAGAAATGACACCCTTATACACAAATACCACTTGCAACAGAGATGCTAGTGTTACTACTTGGGAAAGCATGCACAGCCTACTAGAGGAAGAAAATCCCAGAATAATGGAGGTTACAGCGACTACATATTCACATGGGTCATCTAAGGTGTCTATTAAAAAACTAGCATGTTTGTTCTTGCACCGGATAGCGGCGAGGCCTAAAAATATTCCATACAAGGACATCGTCAAATGGGTACTAGATAATGTTGATATCAGGAATAGAGAATTTAAAAATCAGAACCAAGAACTCATAGAGTCATTCTTTCCACAAAATTTAAGGTTTATATGCTCTAACAAAAAGCGCGCAATAGGTGAAAATCGCACGAGGGAAGCTCAGATCGAGAAACGGAGGCAGTTTCCGATGCGCAATTAGCGCACGCATTGCTGGGCAAAACCCCTTGAGAAGGAAAGCCTCTAATCGCTCAGTCACCTGTAAGCCTGGAAATTTGTAGGAAAAAGTGCTAAAGGCAAAAAGCAAAACTTGAACTCTAAAACCAGTGGTATTTATCTGGGATATCCGCAAGTGGTATGTGAATATTTACCAAATGTACAACATCTACAGACAAATTTGAGACAGAAGGCTCAAGAAAAAGTAGAGTCCATCAAAAGGTTAACCAAGTTGAATTGGGATTATTATTGGACGTACTTGGTAAAACCACACAGCCAGTGCATGACTCTCAAATGTACCATTAACTCTGCCGAGAAGATGGCACCAACACTTACTGATTTTGTTTTCGCAGGACAGCTAAAGTCGGAAGTCGGCCAACCAACTCTCCTCAAGCAAATGATGAACGCTTGTGAATGCAAGGAATAGATACATAGATAGTTAGTTGCCAGTTTTAGTTTTAGATCCAGTTTTAGTTTTAGATTCAGTTCTAGTTTTAGTTTTGCTTTATTTTTTCCTGAAATGAGGATGGTCATTTAAATCGTATCCTACAATTTTGTAATAAATTATTTTTAGATTTAGCTAGTAGTATTTAAACCCTTCTCATGCATTTAGAGAAGGGTCCTGAAATTTGTTAAAAACTTGTCCTCAAAACACGAACTTTTGCACCCTCCAAGGAGGTTTTGATGAATGAATGGAATAGGATTTATTGGTATCTGTGTTTATATTTACTGCTGATGTTGCACTTTTGTACTCTTAGTAGATGTTGGATTAAGAAGAAATAAATCATTATTGTTGAAGCTCATCAGTAGAACTAGTTAGAAATGGTACTTTTATCTCTTAACTATTTCTTCTTATGTGTTAAGGTGATATTCATGTTTAGTTATTTATATATGAATGCTTTAATGCTTGAGTTATCATTTGGCACTTCCGTATGGTGATAGCTATTTATTTATTCTTAATATATGAGTGACTTATTATGCGATATGTTTGTCACAACTGTTTCGTCTAAATTTTTATACGAAATGGTTTATCTTTATTGAATTATTTTCTCAAAGCAGTTGAATGATCTTTATTACCAATTGCCATTTGAAATTATTTTAGATCACATAACTGAAAGATTAAATCCCGGGTTAGTTATAGAATTAGATATTTATGTTCATTAGAATACAATTACATTAGATTTAGAATAAAAGTATTTTTCTTAGAGATTATTAGGAAGGAAATATCAATTCTCAACACACAAACACATAAATTGGGAAATTGGTCCCATATCCCTAGTCAAACCCACTATACCAAATGGAAAAAGAGTTGCTAACCAAGGTCCGGACCGGGTGGGTATCCCCCTTGCTTTAGACCTAATTTTCGGGGCTTCAACATATTTGGCACTAGAAGGAGGGCCTCTGAACTGTGAATGGCAAGTAAATCTAAATCTAAATACCATTCTGAGAGTAAATCGCCCTCACCATCTCCCTCGACTTCTCCATCGCATTTAGAATTTTTAAATCTTGAACAAGAAGTCAATAAAACAACAACCACTACCACAAACCCAAATATTTCAGAGAAATTTACTATTGAACCTCCTGAAGTTGAATCTTTGATCCATAAACTTCAGCGATTTTCTATATAACCCCCAAAGATTTGAAAATTCTCAAGGTAGTGTGACTTCGCAATATAACCCTGCTCATGCTCTTATCATATTGAAGAGCGAAAATTTTGGTAATGAGCCAACTAAGTTACCTCCACCTACAAGGAAGAGAGAAAAGAAATCACCTAAAGGGTCTGATAGAGAGACTCTTTCGTCATCATCTTCCATCTCAGCCTCTCCACCGCGAAGTCAACCATCCACCCCTCCACTTCAGATTATTGTCCACCAGGCCACTGGAACTTCCACATCTCCTTCTCAATCATTTGGAACTGTAATATCCTCATCTTCCCAACCACAGGGATCATCTTTTGTGGTTTCCTGCATTAGTAGTTCAAGGATGGCCCAATCTCCATGGAATAACCTAGGGGCAGTCTTAATGCCTATGCCCTTGAGTCAAATACCGGCCCATCCTGAAAAATGGTTGCCTAAGTTTAATCCTGAAACAAGCATGCTAGCGGAAGAACATATAAACAACTTTATGTTATCTATAAATCTCAATGGGGTTACAAATGAAGACGGTGTTATTTGGCTCTTTCCTTACACTTTGCAAGGAGCAGCCTGATCATGGTATTTCTCATTACCATCCGGATCTATTACTAGTTGGGATATTTTCCAAGAACAATTCTTGACTAAGTTCAGTGATGACAGGTCCACTGTGACACTGATCAATGACCTATCTAACCTTAGGGTTGAGTCAAAGGAACCTATCAAATATTTTAACTCACGTTTCAATAAACTGTTGAACAAAATTCCTACTGCTTCCAAGCCTAGCGAAGAAGTTCAAAGTGAATGGTACATATCTGCTCTACTATCAAACATAGCAATCTTCATTGATAAGGCTAACAAAACAACTTTAGCTGACAATATGAAGGAAGAAATAGCGGTAGAGAAACATATCATAGCCTTAGAAAAGAAAAACATCGTTGATGAATAAAAATCTAAGAAGGTTACTTTTAAAGAAGATCCAAAGAAAAAATCGAAAGACCCATTCGATTTAGAAGGATTGTAGAAAGTTTTGAAAACCATGTCTAAAGAAATGGTTGACATTAAGAAACAAGTAGCAGAGACTTCTTCTAAAATGTCGTACAAACCTTATAGAAGAAATCATTTGATTGATTCAAACCCTCCCAATGTTATTACAAATGCTAAATCAGAAGAAGAAGAAGAGGAAATTGCTACCGAAGAACCTACTGATGAAGAAGAAGTTGTAGAAGTACAGGGTATGTGGGATTTCATCCTCCCATATGAAGAGGATCAAGAGGCATCACCAGTCAGTACTAGAAGTAGAAATCAACTCGATCCTCCACAACCCACTCCTAAGCCAAAGAGCGCAAGTTCA
>APFE031187871.1:11742-37324 GCA_000404065.3 Pinus taeda
AATCAATATGTGCAAAGTTAAACATTCAACCTAAAAAATTTGCAATGCACATAGTTCAGCTGGATTGGTTGCAAGTTGAAGTGATCGGTGAACTAAATCAGGTTACCATAAGGCTGTCATCTAATCCAAAGGTATGTCAAGTTATCGAAATTTTAGTTGCAAATATTCCAAAATTGTATGGCTTAATTCTCAACAGAGATTGGTCTGAAAAAATTCATGAATACCTTGCAACCGATTGGTCGCATATGTGGCTCCCTTACAATGGTAAACCAAATAAAATAAAGGTTGAGCGAGAAAGACATTAGAAATACATAGTAACAAAATTGGAAGGAGAAAATGAACCTGTAGCATATAGCAACAATATAATTGGCAACTATTCTGTTGATTCTTTCTTAGGAAATTTTAATGCTCATACTTCACCTTACTTAGAACATTTTGTTTTATCTCAAGTAGAAAAAATTTCTCAAACAAATAGTTCTAAATGTGTTAATTTGTAGATAGTCCTGTAAATAAATCTTTATTTTGGAAGTTATTTTTTGACAGTTCTAAGTCTAACGAAGGAGCAGGAGTAGGATGCATATTAATCAGTCTAGAGGGAAACAAAACTATGCTAACTTGTAGACTCAAGTTTGATTGCACCAATAATACTGTAGAATATGAGGCTTCAGTCCAAGGATTATACAAAGCAATTGGATTAGATATCAAATATCTAGAAGTCTTTGGAGATTTTAAAATTGTAATCAAACAGGTACAAAATACTATACATTGTCTATTAGGTCATTTAAAGCATTATCAATCTTTAGTACAAGACCTAACTCAACATTTTATAGCATTCAATATTTCATCAATTCCCAGACTCCAAAATGCTAGTGTTGACCTCTTGGAAAATGTAGCTTCCAAGCTCATTCCCTCAAAAGACTATAGCCCTGATAGATTTTCAATCAAATTAATCTTCACACCTTTGATTCCTGATAACATTACCAATTGGAGAATTTTCAACGATGATCCTAATATTCTAAGCTTCCTCATCAGAGGGATCTTACACCAATCAAATAATTGATGAGGACCAACATGACAGATAATTGCAACAAGATAGCACTAATAATGCTATGCCAAAGTCAGTAGTCAAATTAGAAGACCGATATGATTTGAAAGATCGATTCAAAAGATCTACCAATTCAAAACTTCAAAGTTCAACTCTAAACTATGAATTAGTAAATCTAGGAATTGATACCAAGCCGAAGAATATCAATCTAGGTCTTGGACTAGTCCCTGAAGAAAGATTAGCATATGTTCATCTCTTAAAAAAATACAAAAGTGTCTTTTCTTGGAACTATGATGAACTTAAGACTTACGACACTTCTATCATTCAACATACCATCCCAATGATAAACGATGAAAAACCTGTCCAGCAAAAGCTGAGAAAGATCCATCCCAATCTAGAAAACCAGATCAAATCTGAGCTTAATAAATTATTGAAAGCCAAAATCATTTTTCCCATTCGACATTCTAAATGGGTTTCCAATATGGTTCCCGTCAGAAAGAAAAATGGAGACATTAGAATTTACATTGACTTTCGAAATCTTAACAAAGCTTGCCAAAAGGATAATTTTCCTTTGCCTCCCATGGAGCAAATATTACAGGCAGTCGCAGGATTAGAATTAATGTCCTTTTTAGATGGTTTCTCCGGCTACAACGAAGTTTTGGTCCATCCCGACCATCAATTAAAGACCAAGTTCAGAACCAAATGGGGTACTTATGCATATCAAAAGATGTCTTTCGGTATGATCAACGTCGGTGCCACATTTCAAAGGGCCATGGAAATCACATTTAAGGGATTAGTAAAAAAATAAGTACTAATCTACTTGGATGACATAACGGTATATTCCAAAAAACGAGGTAATCATCTCAGAGATTTAAAACAGATCTTCCAACGCTGCCAAAGGTATGGAATTTCACTTAACCCAAAGAAGTCATTTTTTTCATTAAGTGAAGGAAAACTTCCTAGATTTATAGTGTCAAAATATGGGATCTATATTGATCCCAATAGAATCAAGGAGATTTTCGAAATACCCTTGCCTCACAACAAGAAAGCTATGCGATCCTTCCTTGGCTAGATTAATTTTGTTAAGAGATTTGTTCTAGATTTTTCAAGGATCGTATCTCCCTTACAAGCAATGATTAAAAAGAACTAAATCTTCAAATGGGGTCAAGACGAATATGAAGCATTCAATATGATTAAATAACCAATTTTTAATGCCCCATCTTTAGCAACTCCAAACTTTTCTGATCCTTTCATTTTGTATACATTTGCCTCTGATAGATCATATGCTGCGATACTCACTCAAGAAAATCAAGAAAAGGCGGAAGCCCCAATTGCCCTTTTCAGTTCAAATCTACAAGGGGCTGAATTGAATTACTCAGATGTCGAAAAGCAAGCTTATGTTGTTTTTAAAGCGTTCAAACATTTCAGACCCTTTTTGCTTAAAACCCATACAAAAATCATAGTACCATTTCCAGTGGTAAGAAATCTCTTAATACAGAAAGACATGGGTGAGAAAAGAGCCAATTGGGTTACTGCCTTACAAGAATACGACGCTGAAATTAAACCAGCAAATATTGTAAAAGGTTAAGGCTTTTGCAAAATGCTAGCTGGAGCATCGCTTATATCCGAAATACCATCTTTAGAAGTACAAATGTATGAGGTAAGCCTAAATGATGTTGAACATTATACATTGATATCATATTTTATCTAAAGAATGGATATGCTCCTTCAAACCTCGATTATACAAATAAAAGAGATCTAAGGTTGAAGGCAAAGCAATATCAGCTTGTGAACGATGTACTTTTTAGGATAAATTATGATTATGTTCTCCTTAGATGTCTTCAGAAATCTAAAGCTGAAAAGGTGTTGCAAGAACTCCACAATGGACCAACAGGTGGACATTATGCTGGAGATGCTACCGCACATAAAATCTTACGTGCTGGCTATTATTGGCCTACACTATTCAAAGACGCACATAGCTACAGAAAGAAATGTCAAGTTTCTCAAGCTGTTGTTGGAAGAAAAAAGAAACCATCATTGCCTTTGCAACCAGTCAATATTGAGTAACCTTTTGATCAATGGGGATTGGATATAATAGGTGAGATCATTCCTCACTCTTCTAAATAGCATAGGTATATCCTTATGGCAATAGATTATTTGACTAAATGGGTAGAAGTAGTTCCTCTCAAGACAACTAATGTCGAACACATCATTGATTTCATATATCAGTTCATAATCACCAGGTTTGGTTTACCCTCTGCTTTAATGTTTGATAATGCATCATATTTCTCTGGCAATGCTATGACTGAATTTGCACTCAAAAGGGTTTTTAAACTTAAATACTCTGCCAATTATTACCCACAAGGGAACGAGTTAGATGAATCTACGAATAAAAACTTAATCAGAATCATTAAGTGAACCATTGATCAAACTCATAAGAATTGGCACAAATCCTTAATATATGCTCTATGGACAGACCAAATAACGCAGAAAGCCTCCATTGGCACTTCTCCCTTTAATTTAGTTTATGGGAAAGAAGTGGTCCTTCCAATTGATCTAGTGATTCCCTCTTTGGCCTTAGTTCAATATATTGACGAAACACCAACTTCTTCCTTACAACTAAGGTAGATGCAAATCCTTAAGCTAGAAGAGCAATGAGAACAGGCTAAAATAACTCATGCTCATCACCAAGCATTAGTAAAAGCTTCTTTTGATTCAAACATGATATCCAAAAAGGACTTTCAGATTGGAGATCTAGTTTTAAAATGGGATAAAGCTCATGAGGAAAAGGGAAAACATACGAAATTTCAACGAATGTGCCTTGGCCCATTCCAAATTGCAGAAATCATAGGTCCATCTACTTTTATGTTACAGGATTTAACAGGAAAAAGATAATCTTTACCTGTTAACGGACAAATCCTCAAAATATACTTTCCATAGGAGATCATTCTTCTATTTTTGTAAATTAGTTTTTCCTTTATTTTGAAAATAAAACCAGTTGTAAATGGTTACATTTAGAATTCACAAAAAAGACAAGTATTTCTTTTAGATTTTGTTTTTCGCTTGTATAAATAGAACTGATTTAGAATTGGTCATTATTATTAAAAGATACAGTCAAAAGCTATGAGTCTGAAAATGATACTAGTTTCAACCTACTAAATTTTGATAAAAAGTGACCTTTAGTGGGAATTTGTTTTATATCGATCAAATGAAAGGTATCAATAACAAAATGAAGATTCTCTGTAGAAAAGCTCCTTCCAAAAAACTCTACCATTGTCTTCCAAAGCTATTCTTAAGGAAACAATGACATCCTCCCCACTTAGGGAATTACGAGCTTCAAGGAATAATCCAACGATACACTTTGACTTAAAGAATAAAAGGTCTCATCACGAGTCGACTTATCATGATCATAGATATTATAGCTTGCTGACTTTGCCAAAACTGCATACCACAATAAGGCAATGACTCCAGATTGTTGCAATCAAAAGACAAGGGGTCTCATCACAAGCCAGCTTGTTCAGCAAAGTTATAAATCAAGTGAGTGGCACTATCATAATTTGGCTACCAAACCAAGGCATTGTTCTTTAAGAATTAAAAGAAAATAAAAGCAATAAGTGTGGATATGGATTTCCCTTTGAAAATCGTATATTTCCCCAAGTAGGATACATGATCATTGCTGGGTAACAAGTAACCCTGTTGAGGCTATAAACACCTGCTGGTAGCAGAGGTTCTACCTACGACAAATGAGCATATTTAAAACTGATTTACAAAGAAGCCTTTGTTTTTATCTTTATAAACCAAGTAATGACTGATGTAGATACAATGACTATCTCTAGGAAGTAAATAACCAAGTTAACATAGAAAGAACAAACCATCATTAACAGCTAAAAGCGTGATGTACTTTATCTTTCCATAATAAAGTTTGATTTCCTAGAAAAGCTTCTGTTTTGGAAGTTTAGAAAATTCAAAAGAAAAGCAAATATAACTGGCTCTTCCAAGTGAATCGCCAATTGTTGTAGCCAGTAACAACCCCCCTTCTTATTTAGTTTTATTACTAATACTAAATAAGTGGTGACCCTTATTCAAAAAAAAAAATTAGTGCTTGTATTCCCTTTTTGAATAAGACTTACTATCCCAAACTTAGGAAAATACCCAAAAAATCTAAAAAGACTTAAGTTTTATGATAAAGATCGAATAAAACCACTCTCTCAATAAAAAGCGTCGCATCGCTAAAAGGTAATGGATGCCTTCCTACAAGCGGAATCCTAAGACTGTGAAATCGCAATGTGAAATCACGCAATAAAAGATACTCATCACATCGCATAACTCAAATATCACTTAAGGCGAAATGCCTCAAACCATCGATATGTGTTGGCACATCTCATAAATCACATTTTGTAGAAAACGCATTAATGGATGATTGCCACACGTAACGAATTAGTGATATTGTGAAGCAAATAAAAAAATCGCCTTATCACAGATCTACAGGGCTCGTCATTCGAAAAAGATTTTCCCATAAACCAATGCCCAGTTATGTGCATTAATGTTAATTAATAAGTTAGTTGGTAATCATTAATGAAATTTGTTTTTCATCTGATCGAAGAGCCATTTCACGTAAGGTGATATATTTTATATGTTTTCGGCATTTAAAGCTTTCCCATCACCTTTTTCTTATCATTACTCTTGCCTTATTTGTAAACTACAGGAGCAAAGAACAGAGAAGTATACATAGCAGTGTTCAAAATATTATGGGAAAGAAGGGTAAAGCTCTGAGTTATAAAGATAAGTAAATGACGCCCTTATACACAGAAACCACTTGCAATAGAGATGCTGATGTTACTACTTGGGAAAGCATGCACAACCTACTCGAGGAAGAAAATCCTAGAGTAATGAAGGTTACAGTGACTGCAGATTCACGTGGGTCATCTGAGGCATCTATTACAGAACTAGCATGTTCGTTCTTGCACCGGATAGCGGCAAGGCCTAAAAATCTTCCATACACGAACATGGTCAAATGGGTACTGGATAATGTTGATATCACGAATAGAGAATTTAAAACTCAAACCCAAGAACTCATGGAGTCGTTCTTTCCACAAAATTTAAGGTTTATATCCTCTAACAAAAAGCACGCAAGAGGCGAAAATCGCACCACGGAAGCCCGAATCGAGAAATGGAGGTAGTTTCCGATGCACGATTAGCGTGCACATCACTGGGAAAAACCCCTCGAGAAGGAAAGCCTCTAATCACTCAGTCACCTGTAAGCCAGGAAATTTGTAGGAAAAAGTGCTAAAGGCGAAAAGAAAAACTTGAACTCTAAAACAAGTGGTATTTATCAAGGATATCCTCAAGTGTTATGTGAATATTTACCAAATGTATAGCATCTACAGAAAAATTGGAGACAAAAGGCTCAAGAAAAAGCAGAGTCCATCAAAAGGTTAACCAAGTTGAATTGGGATTCTTACTGGATGTACTTGGTAAAACCACACAGCCAGTGCATGACTCTCAAATGTATCATTAACTCTACCGAGAAGATGTCGCCAGCACTTTTTGATTCCGTTTTCATAGGACATCTAAAGTCAGAAGTCGGCCAGCCAACTCTCCTGAAGAAAATGTTGAATGCTTGTGAATACAAGGAACAGATACATAGATAATTAGTTGCCAGTTTTAGTTTTAGATTTTCTTTATTTTTGCCTGAAATGAGGACTGTCATTTAAACCATATCCTAAATTTTTGTAATAAATTATTTTTAGATTTAGCTAGTAGTATTTAAACCCTTCTCATGCATTTAGAGAAGGGTCCTGAAATTTGTGCAAAAACTGTCCTCAGAACATGCACTTTTGTACCCTCCGAGGAGGTTTTGATGAATGAATGGAACATGATTTATTGATATCTGTGTTTAATATCTACTACTGATGTTGCACTTTTGTACACTTAGTAGATGTTGGATTGAGAAGAAATAAATCATTATTGCTGAAGCTCATGAGTAGAAGTAGTTATAAATGGTACTTTTATCTCTTAAGTATTTCTGCTTATGTGTTAAGGTGATATTCATGCTCAATTGTTTATATATGAATGCTTGAATGCTTGAGTTATCATTTGGCACTTCTGTACGGTCATAGCTATTTATTTATGCTTAATATATGAGTGACTTATTATGCGATATGTTTGTCACAACTGTTTCTTCTAACTTTTTATACAAAATGGTTTATCTTTATTGAATTCTTTTCTCATAGCAGTTGATTGATCTTTATTACCAATTTCCATTTGAAATTATTTTAGATCGCATAATTGAAAGATTAAATCCCGAGTTAGTTATAGAATTAAATATTTTTGTTCATTAGAAGACAATTACATTAGATTTAGAATAAAATTATTTTGCTTAGAGATTATTAGGAAGGAAATATCAATTCTCAACACACAAACACACAAAAATTGGGAAACTAATCCGATATCCCTAGTCGGACCCACTATACCAAACGGAAAAGGAGCTGCTAACCAAGGTCCAGACCGGGTGGGTATCCCCCTTGTTGAAGACTCGATTTTCGGGGCTTCAACACCTTGCAATTATTATTATTATTTTTTTAATTTCTTTATATCCTTGTACTTTATATTAACATGATTTATTCTTCTCTATTGCATTTTTGTCCTATGGTAGGCTCTTCAATTACCTTCTAATTTCTTAAGAGATAAATTAGAAGCTATGCATGTAGTTATCAATCACATGTTCATTTGGAAGTTTTGAATTATTAATATATTCTATTAAGTTCTAAAGAAATTGTAGTATTAATTAATTAATTAATTACAGAGTGTTGGTGTTATTTTTCCTTTGTATCCTAGTATGCACTTAATGTTGGGTGTGGAGAATGATTATTTAGAGGTCTTTGTTTTAGCCCGATGTATACCCTAGGAATTTTGTACACCCCTCCACGCGGGGGGTGCAGGACGGACTTGTCACCCCCTCGGGGGTTCAGTGGGGACGATCCCCCGAGCTAGGGGGTCCAGGGGCCAGTGGTCCCCCAATGGGGGTTTCAGGGGCAGCCCCCGAAGCTAAAAACAAATGTAAAATTGCCTTGTAAAAGTATAGTAATTTCTAGTCAATTTGGGCCGTTCATTAGGCAGATGATCTGACAGTAGAACATATGTTTAGTTTAGGTTTTTTTGCCCTAGAAGGCAACCCCTCTCTTTGTATGAGGGCAATGTATTGAGGTTGTGTAATAGTTGTGTATTCTCCGAGCGAGAAACAGAGAGGTGAGACTGTGAGAGAAAACAGAGGATATTATAGCAGATCTGTTGTAGGTTGTGTCTTTTCATTTTGCTGGATAATAGAAAGAAAGGAGTGGCAGTTCAGGGTAGACATAGCCCTAACTGGGTGAACCACGTATATCTGTGTCTCTCTGGTTTTATGCGTTTTCCGTGTTTATATTTATTCAATATTCTATGTGTTTGATTGCTCTGTGATATATAATTTTCTAACACTAAAGATATTAGCTAAAGTTTGTGCTTACAATTCTAACCTCTGTTTAGTTTAGGTCATTTATAGGCTAAAAATGTCTTCAAAGATTCACTTCTAATAGAATATATTATACGTAACTATTTTTCCCTCCGGCCACTTTTCATAACTTTCATAACTATTAGGTAGGGATCTAAAACTTTCATGCTATTTTTCTTGTTTAGTAAAATATTTGGCAAGATTTTACAAAGTTTTATAATTTATTGAAAGTTGTAGAATTTACAGTTTATAAAGTTTCAACGTATAATTTTTTAAAGGGTAATTCTTTAAAGGGTGCTAGCTCAATGGAAGAGCACTTTCTTTACAAGCAGGAGGTTGGTGGTTTGATTTCATAATCCCCTAATATTCATATGGAATGATGACGATCAGTTTTTGGTGACAAAGACTCTTTTATCCATTAGAAATGAGCTTATGGTGACATTTTTCAGTCATCACCAAAATATGAAATGGTGATGGTCAACAATTGCAACCTTATATATGCATTAATAGTGATGGCCATGAAAGGTCCATCACCATAAATTTTCATTGTTCATATGAAATGGTGATGGTCACTATTTGTCATTAAAATTATTATTTGTGACAGACCTTGGATGTCACTACAATATTTTAGTGACATTCAATTTTTGGTGAAAAAGGATCTTTTGTCTGTCACCAATGAGCTTATGGTGACATTTTTCGACCCTCACCAAAATATGAAATGGTGATGGTCAATGAATGTCACCATATATATGCATCAATAGTGATGACCATGAAAGGTCCATCATAATAAATTGTTGTTGTTCATATGAAATGGTGATGGTCACTATCCATTATTATAATCATGATTCGTGACAGACCTTGAATGTCACCACAACACCTATACTTTTGGTGATGCCACCTTTGGTGACGTTTAGTTTTGTGGCGACGAAGGTTAAGGTCCATCATTGTTTCTCATATAAAATGGTGATGGTCATTATCTGTCATTATAAATCATTATTGGTGACGAACCTTGAATGTCACCACAACACCTATATTTTTGGCAACGCCACCTATGGTGACATTCAATTTTTGGTGACAGAGTCTCTTTTGACCATCACCGATGAGCTTATGGTGACATTTTTTTACCCTCACCAATGTCCTTTTTTCTTGTAGTGCATCAACAAAGTTATTAAGATGATGCTTCAATGCATGGTAGGGGTCCACAAATTGGTCTAGTATTTTCTTCTTTACGTTTTTATGTGGGCATACCAAACCTCAGTTGGGACTGCTACCAGATTTACACCCTTTTAGTTGGTATATGGTCTAGAATCTATCCTCTTAGTTGAAAGCAAAATTCCATCATTAAAACTAGTTGTCGAACTTCTTGCCACTTCCGTAGAGGAGTATCTTTTACATCTGACTCATTTAGATGAAACCCAACATGATGCTACTATAGCTAATGAAGCTCATAAAAGACACAGCGGGGAACAATATGACAAAAGTGTCAAGGCTCGTGTCTTCTCAGAGGGAGACCTTGTTCTCTTATATGACTAAGAGTCTGATAAGTTAAGTTCAGGGAACTTTAAACCCATGTGGTTAGGTCCACACATTTTCAAGCGATTCCTTACAAAAGAGGCCTACGAGTTAGTATATTTTGATGGAATTCCCATGGAGCAGCCTAGAAATGGGTTGTACCTCAAAAAATACTATGCTTGATCTCAAGTATAGTTTTCACTATGTACATACTATCTATAGGTGTGTTGAGTGTGTTTGCAGTGTGTCTTTTCAGAGTTTCATGCGGTTTTTATTGATTCCCTTTTACGTTTGGTTTTCATAAATTAGTATCTCTTGAAAATGTTATCAGTTATGTTGATGGTGCCAGCTGTAGTACTCACAATTTATCTTCCACAACATGGGTTATTCTTTCTCCAAATAACGATTTCGGGAGTTTGCAAGGCATTTCTACTGGTCACTCCACCAACAACATCAATGAGTATAGTGGAGTGGTCGAGCTACTGTTTGATGCTATTTCACATGGTATCCTTCGTTTAATCGTTAGACTTGACTTACGACTCGTAGTATTACAACTTTCTAGTGTCTATTCAGTTAGAAGTTCCACCATATTACACATGGTTTTAAGAGTTCGCCTTCTAAAAAGACATTTTTATTTCATACAATATGAACACATTTCTAGAAATCTAAACACATTTATAAATGCCCTAGCTAATCATGTTTTAGATAGACATTTGAAATGGGTGTGATTAATTTTCAATTCACATCACATCATATTGAAAATACAATAGAAACCCAAAAACATTGAAAATATATATTAAGTTTGGTTTTACAAAAACTTGTGCTCGAGACACATATGGCATACTTTTCCCATATAAAAAACCAAATGTAAATATCTAAATAGACAAAATCAAAGGTGCTCATGAAAGAATGAAATTGCATAATTGATCTTGCATAGTAGTCGACCAATACGATTAGGCACTCCTATGGTTTATCGATGAATTCGCAACGGAATTTGGTCGACTGTGTCATAAATTTTGTGTGTCAACCCTTCCATATGATTCTCTACCTCTGATAACACCTCTGCTACATCAGGATCCCATAGCATATCTCGTCCTACCGCACTAGCCTGTGCTGGTCCTACTGCCTCCTCTTGTTGTCTTTCCTCTGCACGGCGGAGATATGAAGCACCAATAGGTCAAACTGGTCCCAAATTTGCATGAAACATCGATAGTTTAGTCTCAGAAACACAAAAAAACACAAAACTAAAATGTAAAACTAAAAAGCTTGAAATTTCTTACCTGAAGCACCCCATTCCTCACCCTCAGGAAGCACAAGCTCAGGGTCATCACAAAAATCCATTCATGCATAAAGATAGTCATTGATCATAATAAATTGTCTGTGTAGCCATCCGAGGAAGGCTAGTGAGAAGTTGATCGCCAATAGCCCTGCATGTTGGGACATATGATCTATCCACCTCCTCATCTGTGGCACCCTCAGATCAATAGGCTTAAGTATGATTTGTTGAGGTTGAAGTAATGGAACCTGCTCTAGTGCAAAGGAAACTAAGATTGCACCATGTCCAAAGTTCTTTAGTTTTCCCTCTTTTTCTTTAGATAGTTGTTCTTTCATATTGACCAGAACTCCCTCGCTCCACTTGAAGAGTGTTGCCTCTAGACACTCCATCCCATATTGCATGTATGATTTTCTTGCTACATGCCAATATTGCGATAATGAATAGGATCATTCTCAAACGTAACTGGGTGACATATTTTATATTGATATTTCCATCCTTTGTTGGCTGGCCTAAAGGTATACAATAGGTGGTGATATACTCTTTCACTGTCTCCCCACCACTTCTCCCACCTAGGAGAGATATGGGGGCACCCCTAATGGACAGACTTATGAGAAAGTAGATATCTTCTACCTTTATCTCGAGCAGATGTTCCCCAAACCTGAATTATTGTGCCTGAACATCCCATGAATGAACAAGGTATTTCAACAACTCCATATATTGCCTCATACCAGGAATCAAGAAGAATTTTAGTAATCCACAGTTTCTTATAGCCTGGACGGTAGCAGGATCATTCGTTGCAACCAAATCTCATTCCTCGTGTTCTCTTTCTCTCCATACGAAATCCATTTTATGTTGATGAACCCCTGAAACATCAACAAGAGATTCATTAGGAACCTTTTCATGCAAAAAACTTGACAAATTTTGAGGAAAAATTGTCAAACAAACTTTGAATTTACACCCAACGCACCCCAAAAGAGAAAACCAGAGCGTTGCACCCCTACTTGCAGTGTATTACTACTTAAGTGCAATACATTTTTCGACCATCTAGGTCTGCGTTGGTCCTAGGGAAAAATTTTGGAACCCCGAGGCTCTCGAAAACTCAGAAATTTTGCACGAAATCATAAAATGGAACCACAAAAGGAATTAGAAGGGTTTTAGCTCCTACATGGAAGCGACGATACTTAGAATGGTCCACTAGATTGGTCGCAATTAGTTGTAAAATATTGAGGGAAAAATTACTCATAACTCTCACTATTAAACGTAAATGTGAAATGGTAAAGATGAATAGTCATTTTTCAGTATATATGGTCATGTTTTTCATTATTTTGTTCATATTTAATGTTTTGACCTACTCATGATTAATTTTTACCATGAAACATTTTAATCCTTTCTGTGTTGTTCTGAGCAGGTCAACAGTTGTTAACGGATTTTGTTTTTCTTTAAACAGGTTATTTTGACCGAAGAGTACAATTTGATCTCTTTTTCGGGCTCTTTAAACCTACAAAAAGGGAACCCCTTGGAGCCCCCTTTTATCTCTTTTCAGACTCCCAAAACATGAAAATATTATCGAATACTTGTCTTTTTGAACTCGTAAAAGTAAATTAAAAGGAATCTACTTAGTATAAGTTTAACCCTTTTCCAGACTAAGATAGACTAATTATGAAAAATAAATACCTTAGTCGAACATGGCTAAGAGGTTCTCTTGGGTATTGTTTTCTTCCTTTTTGGACCTAAGGGACTACCTATGAAAAGGAACATCTAGAGTTTTCTTTTTTACCTCTTTTTAAAACTCTCTAAACATGAAAAATAAGTTGAGTTTTCACCCTCACTGGACTCGTTAAAACATCAAGCAATGATGGAATTGTCGAACATGACAAGGTCGAACCACTCCTTCTTAGGGTTTGTTAAATAAACTCGGAGGGATTCATTCGAAGGATGGACTTACAGATCAAGCATATGTTATCCTCCTCAAGCTTGTTAAAAAATAAAGAGGTACTAACCAGTATAGTTGGAGAAATTAGGAAAATAGGGTACTCCATTTGTTAATGGAGGCAAGTCTCTCTTGAACAAGAAACTCTTCTACTTCATCTTCATGGCTATTGGGTTGGGTAATATTCTTGTCTTTCAATTCATCATACCTTCACAGAACCTCCATTTCATTGTCGCCATTGTGTTCAAGAGAAGTCATTCAACTTATATATGTTACAATACTCTTAACCCTTCATTCCATGTTTACCTTCCCTTATCCAATTCCATGTCAACATCGTTCTATCTCAATCATCATACTTATTTCCTATTGTTGATGGGGGATACATCAAGGCCCTCCTGCAATAGGTCCCTTCCTGCCGACATCAACACAGTATCCAAGAAGTTGACTTAAAAACACCCATCAATATCTTGGTGCTTTCATACATCAATGACAAGTGTCCTCATTATCGATGAAAATTTTACATCATTGGGCTTTGATCGAAATATTATGTGTGGTTTTCAACATCAACTCATTTATTCACACCATACATATTGTACTTGAGTACCTTGAGAGCCATTAACATCGTCATTGGTTTCTCTCACATCTCTTAACGACTTACATCGTTGGCCGGTAATCATATGGTGTCCACCATGTTAGGCTTCAACTCATTGATTCACATGGTTAGACTCACATGTTGGTTGGTCGTGTGAACGAGATAGAAGACCCCGGATCAAGTTTTCACCATCTGGGCTGTGATTTTGGGATTATACAAGATCACTATGTGTGATGGATATGATCATACTGGCAGCCATCCAGTCATGGGTCCACGATCAGTCATTAGTGGACATGTCTTTCGATCATTATGCATGTAATGTTAGCTTATGTGTTGAGTATGGGTATACCTCCCTCAAAAAAATGATGTCATGATGTAAATGTAGTGTAACCGAATATGATCGCGCCGATAGTTCTTGATCTCGACTTGTCACAGGTAAAGCACTTCAGTCATCATTTTCATCTTTGTGCTTTAGGGGGCACTCTATTATAGGCTATTTTGTCTCATCTGATCAATCAACCTCTGAATTGGATCATTCACATCCTATTCCCCCTTTACGTCATCATTTCACAAAGCCCTACGCATGACTCTCTCATTCCCCATAATTTCTTCCCTAAACTGCATCATCTAAGCCAATTTTAGGACCAACGCTCCCTGGACTCTTGCTGGACTGTGTTCACCTATAGGTTGCTCCAATGTGGTCTGCATGATCACCTACAGGTTGCTCCCCTTTTCACCTACGTTGGTTTTATAGATTCAAGAAAAGGAAAAAGAACCCTAAAGCCTCCATTTCCAGAAGCTATATCAATAAATTAAAATAAGTGTGCATGCAGTGTAATAATTTAACAATCCTTTGAAAAATCCTCAAAATCCTCAAAATTAAATAGCAAAAAAATAGATAAACAACTTATTTAAACCACTCTGATGATGATAACTCTACTTATTCTCAACCACCTAATTACTCCGTTAACAATTAAATACCCTTTAAAATAAGTGTACCTGCGGTGTCATAATTTAACGGTTCTTTGAAAAATCTTTAATATCCTCAAAATTAAATAGAAAAAAATAGATAAACAACTTATTTAGACCACTCTGATGATAACCCTACTTATTCTTTACCACCTAATTACTTCGTTAACAATTAAATACCCTTGTTTGGGATGGATCAACTTAGCATTGCATTACGATTCCTTTTAACATGTGGCTTAGTGGGAAACATGATCGATTCACCTAGCCTCCACGAAGGGACCTCAAATCTATTAAAAAAATGTAGTCTTTAATTCAACGACTAATAGTGGTTAAGCCTTCAAGCTCAAAGGCCTACATAAACCACTCAACTCTCTATCCATGCTTTTCTCACTTTTAGTCAAATGGATAGTCTAGCATACCTATAATTAAGTGGTAGGTGTATTTAGCATACCTAGCATACCTATAATTAAGTGGTAGGTGTAGGTATTTGTTGGCCATTACACATGTTCTTATCTTTCGCATTTCAAACAAAACATTCAAAACCAAAGATAATTAAACTAATTCTCATCAGAGGAAGCTATCCGAACTGTCCTTTTCTTCCGAACTCAGCACCTTCTCTCCAGAATTCTGCGACTTCACCCCTAGGCCTGGGAGCTCTCATCCCTGCTGGAACATTTTCCATTTTATCTCCAACAGTGTTTGCTCAATTCGACCCAAAGGTAGATTATTCTTGTAAGTTTGTATCTGAATTGTTGCCAGATCTTTCATAATTTCCCCCTGTACTGGGTGTGGTTCCTTGTTTCTTTCCTGCCTGTTTAGCACTTCCCCTTCCATATGTTCCTAGTGCAGGGTCATGGCGCGGCCTACAATGTGTTTCATTATCCAATATTGTTGCAGAGACCTGTTAAAGAGAGATTGTCGGCCATTTGTCGTACCTAGGTCCTGCAGCAGTTCTTCCCATTCATCCACAGGGAAGTCTCTGCATCTCAAGTTATTTCTCATATCTCTTTCCCAGCCCCATATTTGGTCTCTGGCCTTCTTCGGGTTTTCCTCCACGTAGATGTCAATTATTCTCTTCATCTACTCGTTATTCGGTTTCCTTCCTTTTTTCTTCCTTGTGCTGCTCGTTCCTTCTTCTTTTTTAACATTCCTCTTGCTACACCTGGGTGCCATGTTTTTTCTTGTCTACGCCTTGGTACTCTTATCCTTAGAATGCTCTGTCTGGGTTGCAGTTGCGCCCTTATCGATGGTCAGACCTATGACATAGTAAACACAATTGTCAGTTTTGGCCATTGGGGTTATATATTTGAATGGGGTATTCTTCCCCCACACCCCCCCCCCCCCTCATCGTGGTTCTACTTTTGTAGTTTCTTTCTCTTTGAAGCAGTGTTGAGGCCTCTATAATTCTTTCAGGGTCAGGGCCCCCATCACTTTGACTTGCACTATGAAAATTAGAGTTATTTTCCTGAGACAAGTGCTCCACCTTTCTTTCAAGGTCACTCCTTTCTCTCCTAGGCCTGCCTGCCCCTTCCCAGGTTTGGATTTCTCTGGTCCAAAGTCACCCTCATGCTTTTCTTTAGTTCCTCCTTTCCCTATGAGGTGCTCCTGCTTCCTCCCTTGTTTTTTCCAGGCTTTCCTTTCCCTCCTGACAGGGTTCACCTCAACAGGCTGAGTCTTTAGGTTGGAGTTGCCCGACGTATCAATTTTGTTACAGGGGTCATGGATCGTTGGGTCCTCCATTTCCTTTCTCCTCCTCACATTACTTTTATGCCTGCCCTTCCCAGCCATAGCCCCCAAGGATTCTTCCCTGTCCAAAACTATCTTATCTCTATACTTGCTTCTGAGATTCTAAGGATCATCCCTATCTATCTGCAGGCCTACTCTATACTTAAAACTACATATTTTTTCAAAGGATGGGGAGGGAAATTTTACATACACGTCTACCTGGTTGCACTGTTCTATCTCCTGCAACTTTCATTTGCGATTTGTGCGTTCTCTCTTGCCACCTTCCTTCTTTCGCGTCCACATGCAAAATCCATGATTTCCTTCTGACTCTACTCCTTTAACATTCTCTTATCTTACTTCTACCACCAGTTGTTCGCTTTTCCTTCCTTCCTTGGCTCGCCTTCCTTCCCACTTGCCTTGGGATGCTGCCCAGCTGTCTTGTCCTCCATTCTTCATTAATGTCTTTCTTCTCCCAATTGTTCTTGTCGTCCATTTGCTGACTATGCACTGCCATTTGGCATCCACTTGCTGCCCCTTCTCGGTCATGATGTCCTGCCCTCCCTTCTTCCACACCTTTCCATTTCTACCTCCATTCTTCTCGAGTTTGTCCTTTCTCTGCCCTCTTCTGTCATCTGATTCATCTCTGTCCTTTCATATGTCCTTTGTTGTTCCGTGGGTGGTCTGTTTTGCCCTGCCTGCACCTGCCCTCATCCTTCTTCCCTCCCATCAACACCAACCGAATTCGCAAGATGCTTGCTATGTCGCCTATCTTCTTCGGCTGCGTGTATCATTTGTTTCATTTCCTCATTCTGACTAAGCTCTTCCCCTCCCACACCTAACTATTTCTCTCTATTTCGGCATCCCCAGTTGGCAAGGAGGTTCGTCGAGGCATTTCCTTTCCTTTTCACATGGGACGGTATGGTGTATGCAATCTTCTGTAGTTGTTGTTGTAATTCTGTTATTACCCAAGTCGTCCTCCAGCTTTTCTGTTGTTGTTCGCTGCTATAGTTGTTTCATTGTTTCTATTACCAGCATAGAGTCGCCTTCTATCTACAGAATTTGGTACCCTTCTCTTATCGCTATCTCTAGTCCCCTATTTAGCACATGGTATTCTGCTTCATTGTTTGTGACGATGCCGCAGTCCATTGCATATGCCCATTTGATCTTCCCATCCTCGTCTTTGAAGATCTCTCCTATGCCAGCCTCCCCTGGGTTGCCTTTGGCTGCCCCATCGAAATTTAGTTTTATGAACCCTTGTGGTGGGTTCCTATATCTTTCTTCGGCTCTTACCTTGCCTGCATCTTGTTCCTTCCCTATCTTGTTTGTGTTTTTTACTTTGATTTCCAGTCGGTTCATAATGCGGGTCTCCGTTGCTTCCATCTTCCAGTCATCCTCTTTCCAGTTTTCTAGAATTATTGTTTCTCTTATTTTTTTCATGATTTGGTTCCATATTTCCCCTTTGTCTTTTTTATCTTCGTTGAATATTACCTTGTTTCGTGCCTTCCAAAGATTCCACAGGAGAAACCCAATTGATAGATTCTAGGCATGGTTTAGGATTATGTTGCGATACAGCTTCCTACTCCACTGCTCTATTGTTGTTTTTATGCTCCCTATATTCCTATCTGTAATCTCAAATAGTTGCTGGTGGTTTTGCCACAGGTTGTTACTTACACTACAGGAGTTTGTGACATGCTCCATGGTTTCTTCTTGGTTTTGGCACAATGCACATCGCGAAGGCCCATCCGTCCCTTTCCTTCTTAATTGGTCCCAAGTCAAGGCACGCCCATGCAGCACTGTCCAAGTAAAAAATGCCACTTTTGGCTAGGTTTTTAACCGCCATATTCTTTTCCATTTTTTTATGTTTGAGTTTCCCACTCCTCCTGTCTTTATATGGTAACCTTCTAAGATTGTAAACTTGCCTTTTATGCGTTTACCCCATATTATTATATCTGATCCTTCTTTAATTGCAATTTTCCTAGTTGCCATTTCTTTTTGATAAATTATCCATTGATCAGTTTCTGGGGCTTCGGGCCAGTCACTCTTCATCTTCCATTTTCTCCAGTAACTATTCTGTTCCACTACCCAATAGTTTCTTACTGCATCTTCCACTATTTGGGTTGTGTACTGTTAGATTTCTTGGAGTTGAGGTTCCTGAATCAAGATTCCTCTCTGTTGCCATGCCTCTTGCCAAAATTCTGCTTTATCCCCCTCTCAAATTTCCCAAAAGCTGTTGTCTCTTATCAAGGCCCTCTTCAGACTTGCCAGGTTCCAAATGGCTTAGCCTTTCTTTTCTGATAGTGTTCGGAGTTTGCCTTCCAAAGTCCTTGCTATCTCATATTTATTTTCCCAAAGCAGTTTCCATAGGTCGTTCCCTCCTTGAACCCATCTCCACCGTAATTTTGCCCCCATGACTTGGTTTAATATGTAGGGGTCTCTTAGTCCTAGACCTCCCTCTGTGACATTCTCCTAATGTTCCTCCTTTTCTTTTCTCCCTTTTGGCTCTATTTCTCCTTTAGATTTCTGCTTGTTGCTATTGACGTCCTGATTTGTTCTACCTTCCTGATCTGGTTCCTCTTGGTAGCCCATACCTCAAGTTGCTTCCTCTCCTTCTTCTATTTGCAATATTTTGTACCTATTTGTCTCTTTTACTTTGGTTTGTTATTCTTTTCTACAGCCCTTCGGGGTTTCTTTGGTAGGTCGTTTCTTGGTTTTTATTTCTTGAAACCCCTCATTGTCTTCGATGGTTTTCCTCTGTTGCTTAGTCTTTCTTTCCTCTTCCTCTGCATTTAAGGGGAATTCCTTGAAAAGGTGTCCATATTCATGACATTTTCTACATCTAAAAGGTATGTGTTCATAGTCCAACGCCTGCTGCCAGACCTCCTCGTGATATTCTAGTTTCACTGCACTTGGTCTAGGGTTTGCAATGTTCATATAAAAACATATTCTTGCATACAAGGTATATCTTCCTATTTTAGTTGATTTCGCTATCTTTACAAAGTTGCCTATGGTATTCCCTATTCCTTCAAGTATCTCTAGGTCCCAGAAATCCATAGGTAGTCCAAATAGTCTAACCCATACAGGTGTTGCTAGGAATATTTCTTTATCAAGATTATAGCATTCCTCCCAATACCTCATAAATAAACCTGCATTGTTATGGAAATATGGGCCATTTTCAAAAACTTTTTCTTTGTCTTGCAGGTTTGAGAAGATTACCGTAAAGAATCCTCGTGCGCCTAGCTTCAGTTCAATGTGGTCATGTGGCTGCCATTTCTGCTAGATCCTTAAAATATTAAATATTGAACGAATGGTTTAAATATAATATATTAAAAATATTCTTTGTTGTATGTAAAATCTGAATTGATGAATAAAATTAGGATTTTAAAAACCTAATTGATATCATTTTTCTTTTCAAAATATATGGCAAGTGTCTGGTGCCACCTGATTGTTCAATACAATGACTTAGCTTGCGTTACATTAAAAATTCACATTCGTTTTCATAGTGGTATATGATAATCCATATGAATATACGATGCCAAGGTTAGGAAGAAGGTCCAACACTCCATAGGAAGAAGATGACAATTCCCACGGAGAAACCATGAATTGTATGAATTGTTGTTTGATTTGTAGAATATCAAACAATTGTAGAATTGTAGAATTGTATGAATTGTTATATGTATTTCATTAACTATTTATTAATATCATTTTCGCCATGTAGATTTGATATTTGTATATAGATTACAGTTTGATCATAGCAGTAAATTTCTTAAGTTTGATCGTTAAGAAATTTGATAGGTTTTTTAAGCACAAACGGTTTCTTATATATAAAGAGAAGCGTAAGCATATAAGTAAAAAACAAAAATTTGATCGGTTTTTTTTAATCACAAACTCTTTGTTATATATAAAGACAAGCATACGCATATAAGTAAAAGATAAAAATGTTGAATCAACAAGAAATGGTCACAATGTTAGGGTATCCACATAGGTATAGTCCTATTTTGTCATATTTAAATTTGTTCCAACTATATGTATTAAGGGTACTTCAATTTTTTTTAGGTTAACTTTTATTACAATATTTTAAAAATTATCTATGTCACTTAGTAAAGGTAATGTAAAAACATGAATATAAGTATCTTTTATATGTGGGTGGTTTAATAACATATTTTCATGACTATCCATTTACTTCATTTATTTGGCTAATGTATTCATTCACTAGAAATGGTAGATTATTGATATAAGTCTAAGATGTATATCAACCACATTTATTAATATGGTTGAAATATTTTAAGTTTTGTCTAATTCACTTCATTTTTTGTCAAATAAGAAGACTTATTATATTCATTACTAGACATGAAAAAATTTAAATATGTTTGCAGCCTTGAAATATAGAATTAAACTTCTTAGCAAACATTTTTATTTCAAATTTAGATGGATTCAAAAGAAAAAACAAATAAACCCTAATAAAAATAACTTAAAGAACTTGTCCTCTCTTTATATTCTTCTCTTCACATTTTCCCCAAAAACAGTTATACGTCAACATAGAGTTAAAAACGCTAAATTAAAACAAATAATAAATCTAAATTTTAAAATTGATGTTTACAAATATTTAGGATAATATATAGTTTCACATTATTAAAATAAGTTATAGACATTGAAAAGCATGCATCATTGAGAATGAAGTTATTTGTGGTCGAAAATGAAAATTTATTGGAATTTAAGAGTTAAGCTAAGAATGGCAGCATCCAATGGTTGAAAATTATTGAAAGACGAGACTTCGGATGTATCAATTGTGATTGATGACCTGAACGAGGATCGAAGTTGAAGCTAGGGTTCTGCGTTAGGGTTCCATGGCAGGCTGTGCAGGGGGGAGCACCGCTGCCTCCTACAGGTAGGTAGTCACAGAAGGAGGCAAGGAAGCAAGAGGGAAGAATTTCAAAAAACCGTTGGAAAAGATTTCAGAAGAAAAATCCAAGGAGACAGTTGGAAGAAATGAACCCCAAGGTCAGGAAGGGAATCAACAAGAAACAAGTAAAGAAACGGAGAAGGGAGGCGGCAGCGGAAAAATGACTTCCACAAGAACCAAGGGAGGCCGCAACGGAAAAACGATTTCCACAAGAACCAAGGGAGTCTGCAAACCTAAATCAAGCATCATACCCTAGGTCATATTGAGTGATCCAACGATTCAAGTGCATAGGGACCATATGAAAGAACATGTGATTATCTACAAGTTCATGGGTTTATGGCCAATGGAAAGGGCATTACACATCTAGATTAGAAGCCATTGGAAGCCAAAGGGAGAAATAAATTTACATTTGGGTTCTAAGGGCTTCTTCATGGTGGTGTTCACAAACCTAGAGGACAAAGACAGAGTGTTTGAAGGGGGGGCGTATTTCTATGCTGCGACAGGACTCTACATGCGACCATGGATGATGAAATTTGTCCTGGAACGTGAAACATTTACATCTGTACCAGTTTGGATCAGACTATACTCACAGCATTTAGATTACTGGCTACCAGAATCTTTGAAAACCATAGGCAACAAGCTGGGGAATTTTCTGAAGATATCAGAGGCAACTCTCAAAGGTAAATATACCTCCTTTGCCCGAATATATGTAGAAATGGATCTATCTAGAGCCCTTTCGGAAGCAATAATTTTAGAGGTATACGATGAAGGTTGGGTGCAAATGGTGGACTATGAGCACATACCTTTTAGGTGCCGCAAATGTCATGAACATGGCCATCTATTTAGAGAATGCCCAACAAACAATGTGGAAGGCAATGGGAAAACCTCTTTGGATAGAGATCATGAGGGTTTTACCAAGTTTGGGGCCAAAGGAAAAGGGGGTAAACGGCCACACAAGAAAAGCAGTGAAGATAGAAATACAAGACACAACAGTTTCAAAACCCTAGAGGAAGTAGAAGAGAATGTGGAGATAGTCCAGGACAGGGAGAACACATCTAAAGAGCAAGAAACGGAAGTTGAAATGGAGGATATCACAATAAACAACCAACAGAAGGAGGATCTACCAAGCGGCATGGAGATCAACAAAGACTATGAGATGACTCCAAGTGAGGCAAGAACAGAGGACCATGAACTACAAGAGATTCTAGACAGGGAAAATCTGGATCTAGAACTATTTCTGGAACAAGGCAGGAACAAAGGAGTGGACTCCTTGCCAAAAGAAGACTATGATCAAGTTCAGCAGATCTTTCTATGGAGGGCACAATTGAAGGGAACTGATGTCAAGAGAAACCACGAAAGCCAGGGGCAGAGTGGGGTCAAAATGATGGATAACTTACAGGCACAATCTCCAAAGAACTCAAGAAGGAAAAGACAGAATGAACTGCTAAACAAATGTGGAAAACTACTAATTAACTCAGGTGAGGTTAGAGATCTTACCAGCTAATCCTTTACCAACCTTTCTTAATGAAGCTCACAACTTGGAACATTAGAGGCTTAGGTAGTAAAAGGAAACAAAGGAATCTGAGTAACAGAATAAAATAAGAAAAACCAGATATGATCTTTATTTAGGATACCAAATGTTCAATGGAGAAAATAAGAGAAATTCATAGTAAATGGTTAATCAAGTATGATTATTTAGAGGTTAAGGCAAATAACTCGGCAGGTGGGATTCTTACGCTATGGGATCCACAGAAATTTGGAATCCTGGATGCTGAAGCATCCAGAAACTATCTATCTTTGGTATGTAGTCTTGTAGGTGATAAAGAGACATACATGATAACAAATTTTTATGGACCTCAAAAGCAAGCAGATAAACTCAATATTCTTACCTCCTTGGAAAATCTAAGAGCACGATATCCCAATATGCGTTGGATAGTTGCAGGTGATTTCAATATGATAAAATCTCTTTCGGAAAAAAAAGGAGGCACAAGACAGCTAGGTAGAGACTCTGAAGCCTTCCAAGGTTTCATCATGAACATGGGACTAGTGGACACAGAGACAATAAATGGAACCTTCACGTGGAATAACAAAAGGGGAGGGGCTTCTCAAGTGGCTTCAAAACTTGATAGATTTATCGTTTCTGAGGATATCCTCATCACAGGACCAGCCATCACAGTGTCCATTCTGCCCTTTGGGGGTTCGGATCATTGGCTAGTTCAGCTAGAAGCTACCTTTATGGGCACTCCTAGGAATAGGCCCTTCATATTCGAGAATGCTTGGCTCTCACACCCCAAATTCACTAGTAACATTGACAAATGGTGAAAAGAGGATCTGAATATTTAGGGTACTAAGATGTACATGCTTCAGCAAAGACTGAAATATATTAAATCCAAACTTAAAGATTGGAACAAAAAGGATTTTGGCGATATCCTCAAGGCTAGAATTGAAACTAAACAGAAACTCCAAGATATCAATCAAATCAATATCGTAGAGGGCTTCAATGAAGAGAGGCAAAAGCTAACCAACTCTTTGCAGGAAGAATGGGAGGAGCGATGCTTACAATAGGAAACTTTATGGAGACAGAAATCCAGGATTCAATGGATCAAAGAGGGAGAAAGAAACACTAAGTTCTTCCACAAGTCTACTATGGCCCACGGGGCACATAATAGAATCACAAAGATTAAGGATTCTCAGGGTGTTGAGTTTGTCTCCCACAAGAACATGGAATCAAATCTAGTACAACACTTCTCTAATATTGCAAAGGAGCCAATAGAGGATAGATCTAGGTTTGTTAATTAGTTCACCCAGTATATTCCCAAGTTGGTCACTAGAGAGGACAACCCTAATCTCAATAGGCCAGTCTCGGAAGAGGAGGTCAGTGTCGTGATAAAGAAAATGAAAAGTGGAAAAGCACCAGGCCCGAATGGATTCAAATCCTACTGGGATACAGTCAAATAGGACATCCTCAAGGTTGTGGAGGACTCAAGAAAAAACAAAAAGGTTCTGAAAGCACTGAATGCATACTTCATAGCTTTAATCCCCAAAAAGGAAAATGCTATGACTCTGGATGGATTTAGACCCATAGCCTTATGTAATGTGGTGTATAAAATCATCTCCAAAGTGATAGCCAATAGATTCAAGCCCCTACTACCTTCCCTCATCTCGAAAGAGCAAATAGGATATGTGGAGGGACAACAAATTCTCAACAACATCATCCAAGCACATGAGGTGGTACACTCTCTCGAAAGCAACAAGAAAGCAGGCATGATTATTCAGTTGAACATGGCAAAAGCCTATGACAAACTCAGTTGGTCTTATATCAGAGCTACTCTAAAAGCATATGGTTTTGACGAGAATTAGACAAGATGGGTTATGGCACTAGTCACCACAGCCAGTTTTTCCATTCTACTTAATGGAGCTCCTTCAAATACCTTCACACCTTCAAAAGGGCTCAGACAAGGCAATCCGCTCTCCCTTTTCCTCTTTGTCTTCATGATGGAAGGGCTAGGCAGGGCGATCAAAATGGAAAATGTTGAAGGACGAATTCAGGGGATCAAGCTCACCTCAAATGGAGAGGCTAATACTCACCAACAATTTGTGGATGATACTATGCTGCAGGGCATACCCACAGTCAGGGAAGCAAGGGCAATCAAAGATATCTTAAAGGGCTTTGCTATGGTAGCAGGTACAGAGGTAAGCCTAAGCAAGTCCAAAGTTTTTCTCTTTAACACTATTATTGCTATACAAAGAAATATTACCAGGATTCTTGGTTTTCAAAGGGAATAGTTGCCTTCCAAATATCTTGGCATTCCTCTTACTGATAAACCTATTAGTAAGAAAATATGGGAACCAATTTTAAATAAACTTCAGGACAAAATCAGAAAATGGACATGTTGATCCTTAAACTTAGTAGGGCGACTTGTGCTCACACAGGCGGTCTTGCAAGCCATTCCCATTTTCATGTTTGCAGCTATCCCTGCTCCTCAAGGTATTAAGCAGCAAATAAGGAACATTCAAAGGGACTTTCTGTGGGGTAGAGGGGAAGAGAAAAAAGTGGGCTTTAGTTTCCTGGGACAAGCTTTGCAAGCCCAAAAGCCATGGTGGCTTGGGGCTGCATGATCCGGAAAATCTCAATAAAGTTTCG
>APFE031187871.1:40498-54405 GCA_000404065.3 Pinus taeda
ATAAATAAAATAAGTATTTTTTTACAAATACAAAAATAGATGTTGAATATTATAGCATGATATGCTTCTTAACTCTAATTAATTCTAGAATATTATAATTATGATGTGCTTCCATCATGTAGCGTATAAAATAAATCTAAGAAACAAATTTCTAGCAGAGGGGTTAATTTAAACTCATAAGCCATTTATGGCATCGATTACCACTTCATTTAAATCTGCTTTTCTAGGCACACGTTAATCATTAACATCCAAGTAACAAACGTAAACAATAACTTGAAACTAATAATCAGATTTTTTTTCTACCTGCACGTTGATCATTAACAGAGACTAAAAAGCAAAATGGGATTGAAAGAAAACTCACAACCAATAACATAAAACTAATAAAAAAAATGATGGCCTCTAGTATAACTAGTTCAACCCCGATTTCCATTTATCTCCATCAATTTAATGCGCTCCAAGATGCCTTGTATTTTATTTCATGGCCAAACATTTATCATTAACAACAAATCAAAGACAGAGAGGTTGGAAAACCAAAAGAAAGGGGTTCATCCAAAAGATAAATGCAATACAAACATTCAGCAATCAAGAGTAGAATAATAACAGTTCACATATTTGTAAACTGCCATGAAAAAAATTAGAAGAGTAGAATAATAAAGTCTTTGCCATAGGACAGTCGAGGTATGGCATGAATGGAAAGAAAAGGAATTGTTTTTAATGTTATTTTATTATAATTATATTATATAAGATATATAATGAACAGATAGTACATTATGAGAGATTTTGGAAGCTGGAGCAATATGTACAAGAATTATCTAGATAAGATGGGAAACATAAATTCCAGCGAAGGAGATAAGTTGTCCATCAAGATAGTCAGCCATTCAGCGTGCAGATAGAAGACAGAACATAGTTCATGAAGCAATATAAGATCCTATGTGTTAATCAACACTGTTCAAAATTGTCATTTTATACTTCGACCATTATATAAATAGAAAAATTTCAGTAGGCAGGAGAGAACAAAATGAGCAAAAAAACAATGCATACCTGGATTTAGCAAAATTGAAGTTAAGTACCAGGGATGGAAAATTCCTAGATGGAGAAAATTTCCTCGTCAGTTATTACCTTCATGTTCCAGATACCTGATTCCGATAGAAGACCTTCCTTTGATAAAATGTAGCTTGCTGGTTCTGAGATCTGTAGATATGCTGAATGGAGCATCCTTCCATCCTCCTCCAAAGGAACATGATTCTATCCATCCAGCCTACAAGTTGTGGTTTACTGATATGGTTCTTTCCCAATACATAATCAACCATGACTTTGGAATCTCCGAAAATTGCAAGGGACTATATGTTAAAGAAATGGCAAAGAGTCAGAAGACCCGCAAGAGCCATCGCCTTTGCTTTGCAATTTGAACCCTTCCCCCCATTCCAGGAAATAAAATATTGTAAATTTTCATCCATAATGATGTGAATCCCGCAACCACAAGAGCTATTTTGTGTTGCTCCATCAAAGTACGCTCTTGGAAGCAATGTGTGATCATGTGTTTGCTCTTTTTGATTGGACTTTTTTCTCCTGGAGGATTTTGCAGGTAAAGTGTTATAGAGAGATACAATGCTTTGTAGAATTCCCATGAAAGGCTCTTTTCAGTTCTTCAACATTATATTGTTCCTCCACCTCCATGTGCACCAGAGGGCAATAATAACTAAAGGCCTCCATGATTCTTTCTGCCCACTCCACCAAATGAAGGCTTCTTTTGTAGATGCATGAGAAATATGAGGGAAACCATATAAATCAGCCAGGGCGCGCCATAATTGCTAAGTTTTATGGCATTGAAAAAACATGTGATAGTTGCTTTCCTCAGCAGAATTGCACATTAAACAGAAACCAAGCCCGTGCCAACACCTCTTTTGCAAATTATCCCATGACAGGTTTTTGTTGTGGAAGACCAGCCATGAGAAATATATTGTTTTGGAAGGACATCTAGATTTCCAAAATATTATTGGAAATATTGGGCTGGTAAGAGCAGTCTTTAATCTTATCAGGTTTGAGTAAATGTCCTTTACACGTACAGGGGCAATTCATTTTGTGTCTTTCCAAAGAATGATAAATACCATAGTTTCTCAAACAGTCTCTAATCTTCTTCCACTGTCGTGCCAATACATCAGATGTCCCCATATTGTCAGCATCTTTCCAAAGAGGGAAAGGGCCCTGCCATGCTGTAATAAGTTTGTCCCAAGTGAAATAACCCTTCCTATGGAAAAAATTCAGAAGCATCTCAGGCAAAATGATATCCTCCCCCCCGCTCAAGAATGGATCAATTCCAATGAGTATCTTGTTACCAGACTGGAAACTCCATACCAAATTTCTTAAGAAATACGCTTCTACCTTGTGGAAACTCATCCATATTGCCGATCCGTAAGTGGATCCAATCCTTCCCAACCTGTACCAGTATGAAATATCCTTGTTGGCCATGTATTTATTTTTTATTTTATTGCTCTAAGGACCCTCTCCATGAATCCCTCTCCATAGTGATTTGCACAATAGTGCCTTTCCAAAGGTTTGCAGATCCAGAAGGCCCTATCCTCCAAAATTATTTGGCAAAGTAATATCTGATAGTTTACGTAAGTGATATTTTCTTTGTTCTAACTGGCCACCCCATATAAAGTTTGCAATGAGCTTGTTCATCATTTGAATGATACTTGCAGGAAGAAAAAATAAGTGGGCCCAATATATAACAAGTTGTGTTAGAACTAATTAAGCTAAAATAACTTTGTTTGCCAATGAAAGGCATTTGTATTCCCACGCTGAAATATTTTTATGATACCTATCTAGTATCCATTGCCAGTCCAATTTAGAATATCCCTTAGCTTTTAACTGGAATCCTAAGTATTTCATTCCATCCTTGATGGACCATGCCTCTATCCCGAACAGAGAGGATATCCATTCTATAATTTCCAAATTAACATCATTATGGTAGAAAGCTGATTTGGATTCATTTATTTGTAATCCTGTAGCTTTTTGAAACCATTTTAGGATGTCATGTAAACATGTCCAAGTGAGTCTGCATAGCATTCCAAATATAAGTATGTCATCAACAAATAAATTATGTGATATATAATTGTTTCTACAAATCTTCAATGGACGACACCTGTTTTTGCTAATTGCCTTGTTAATATGGAGACTTAATGAATTCATTGCCAAGATAAACAATAGGGGGGATAGGGAACAGCCTTGACGCAGTCCTCTGGCAGCTAAAAAGTGAGAGGAAGGAATCCCATTTATAATGATGGCATAATTAACTTGCTCAACACATGCCATGATCAAGTTTATCATATTAGATTTCAAACCAATTTTTGCAAGTAAGCATCTGATGAAACCCCGGTCTAGGCAATCATATGCCTTTCGAAGATCAATTTTTAATATGACTGCTTCACTTTTTCTGGTATGCATGTCTTGTATGTTGGCAACAACATCCAAAATATTCCTTCCTTTTAAAAAACCATGTTGATCCTTCGTTAAAAATCTAGATAAAGTAACTTTAATTCTTTCAGCGATGATTTTTGAAATGATTTTGAAGGAGATATTACAGAGGGATATATGCCTGAAATCTTGAAAAGATTCTCCTTCCATTTTCTTTGGAATGGGTGCTATTAGAGTGGAGGAAGTGAGCTGATGTATGCTACCGGATATTCTAGAGCCTTCAACCATCCTTAGCAAATCATGTTTAATAAGGTCAAAGAAATGGATGAAGAATTCAATCGTCCAGCCATCTGGGCCTGGACACTTATCCTTCTTGAAGGATTTCATGACTTCTAACAGTTCTTCCTCTTTTATAGGCTGGAAAAGGCATTCATTTTGTGCATCATCAAATATTTGTGGGAATAGGTCAATGCCCCATAAAATGTCCTATATCCTGCTATCTCCAGATCGCTTGTATTGGTTTTCAAAAAATTTCACAGCTTCATTTGACATATCTTGTTGTGAGTATAGAAAGCCTCCCTGACTGTCATTTATCTTCCATATAGAGTTTTTCTCACGTCTGGAGCTTGCAAACTTGTGAAAAAAATTTGTGTTCCTGTCGCCTTCTTTAAGCCAAATAGCCCTGCTTTTCAGTCTCCATGATGCTTCTTCCTGATCCAAAATCTTTTTCTTTTGCCTTTCAAGCTCCTTTATATGGCATCTCATATTAAATGAAAGTAAGTGAGTAGCCAAAACTCCAGAAATGTTGTCTAGTTCCATTTGTATTTCCCGAAGAGCCGTCCTGTTTAGTTGTCTTTTCTTATATTGCCATTCTTTAACAATATTTCTAATGGAAGAAAGCTTATCCCTAAAAGTCATATAAGGAGGCATGTTATCTCTTGAAGATAAATCATTCCAGGAACTTATTATAACATCATTGAATTCTGTATCTTCTAGCCATGACCTGTTAAACTTGAACGGGTACCCTTTTCTCTCCAACTAAGAAATATCGGTCTATGGTCCGATATAAAGCAATTTCCAATGGTTGAGGTCAGCATACCCAGTCTGTCAATGATGCTAACATGTAGAATAAATCTATCAAGTCTTTTAGCAATATATGCCCCTTCTATCCTTCCATTGTCCCATGTTGGTTGCATTCTGGGTGGGCTTATGTCAACAAGCTTTCTGTGTAACAACTCATATCTGATACAATCAACAAGCGGGTTTTTTTCCTGTTGTTCCCCCATATTTCTTCAAAGTTTAAAGTAACATTTAGATCCCCCGCAATCATCAAAGACTCGATGTCAAAAATTTCTGATGTAAATAATTTTTCCCAGAATGGGAACCTGTTCTTGTAAGGGGCGTAAATGTTCAAAATGTTAATAGGACAGTATTTGCCCCTAATCTAAGCAGAGATGAGTATGTCAGCAAAGCATTTATATGCTTTAGCCCTAATCCAATCAGGGTCCCATAATACCACTAGACCCCCAGATAGACCATTGGCCTCAGAAGCAGCTATATGCCAGGTAGGGAACATTTTCCTAAAGTAGGAAATAGAGGCAGGAGTACTATGCATGGTTTCTTGAATTAAGATGATTTTAGGCTGGGCCGAATAGAATAGATTCTTCAGTGCCAAAAAAATTTTGTTTGCCCCGAGACCTCTTATATTCATAGACATGATAAAATTCATTGAGGGTTCTTCTCAGCCATACTTGCTCTAAGAGGCTTGTTCTCAGACAGATCAATGATAGGAACACCTATAAGGGAAAGATTACGTACTTCTCTACCTGCAAAATCCATCCTTCCCCTGAAATGTCTGCTACCCCTGTTATTTTTTCTCTCACCGTGATGTTTTTTGCAAAGTTTTGGCTTATATGAGGAGGGGAAGGCTTCCCAGGTTTATGAATAGTTAGGGGTCAAAGTTCAAGCGATTTCTTGCTCAAGAGGTAGTCCAGGTTGCTACCTACCGAATTAGTGGGAGAAGAGGCAGGGGAATTTAGAGGAGTAGCTGATACATAAGGCTCTTTTCCTTTCTCAGATGGAGTCATTTTTTTTTTGTGATGGAGAGGATGATGGAATAAAAGTAACATGGGATCCCGCAGTAAAATCATTGTATGGATGGGGGAGTGGGGGAGGAAGAGGAATTTCTTTATCAGGAGGTGGTTTCGAAGGGGGCATGTAAAACTGATTATAAGCCTTCTTATCGAGTGGGGAGACTGACCTTCTCGAGCTTTTTGGCAGAATACACTGACTTGGGGGATTTACTGATGGAGAAGATATATCCCGTGAATTTAACTTATATATGGAAGGTGGAGTCTAGTATTATTTATCTCCAAGACTAGTAGCCCTTTCCAGGCTGCCAGATTCTATGGGAGATAAACTGATTGAAGGTGATATCTTTGCCATGCCAGAGAATTAAGGATTCATCTTATGCCTATTTGTTGTTGTCTAGAATTTTCCTTGATGCATTTGGCCCTTAAAACGGGTTGCCGAGGGAATTTTTTGATTAAGTGGCATGTCCTATGGCATGCTGAGCACCTGAATGGGACTCCCCAGAAGTCCAATCTCTGATTTATTTTTAAATCTCTCCAAGATAACTCGATGTGATCAGGAAACCCACCCCAGTAAGCTTTTTCTATGAGTATCCATGCCACACGCTTGTCTTTCTCCCCGAGACATTTTGGATCAACACAGACACATCTTCCTATAGCATTTCCTATCTCGATTAAAGTTTCCTTTGACCACAATTCTAGGGGAAGGCCAGGGAGCTTGACCCATATAAAGTTATTTGAAGGAGTTTTCTTCAAAAGATTATAACCAATGTACCACTTATAAAGCGCAAGAAAACTCTTTCCGTATACCCATGGGAGATTCTCAATGATATCTAGATCACCAGCACCCAAAAAATGAAAACATTACCAGTCTTTCATGAGTTTTGTTATTATAGGTATATAACCGAGCAGTGGTTTCCATTGAAGTCCAAGCCACTTTCACATCTTGGCGTCATCCATCTCTGGAAAGTGCCAACGGCCAACCAGGGCATTCTCCTGTAGACTTGCAATGCAGTCAGTCAGATAGATACTGCCTAATTTAATTGTCGCGGGTGGAGGAATGGTTTTGACAGGTTTCAAGTTTTTTTTATAGCGATTCGAAGGTTCACAATCTATGTTTTCCCTCCGTAGATAATCATTTTGGCTACCTTCCCGCACTGTTTGCGCTTTTGGTAGGCCATTGCTGCCCAGGTCATCGGTTGGTAGAGAAGGTCGGACTACCACGTCAGGCAACATGGATTACCATTCACTTGATAAGATGGCGGTACCCTGGCAGGCCTCGGCCTGTATAGTGGCACGAATCATAGCCTCCATGGCCAATGCATCTGAAGGAAAATCCATGCCTCAAAAGTCCCACCCCCCGTCTTAGTTGGTATATTGAGAAAACCAACTTCTTTTCGGATTGGGTAATAAATATAAACTGACCCCCGCTAAACATAATACCCAGAGAAGTTATGGCCCGGAGAGGGAGGGAAAGTCTCACTTGACGTGAAGACTGACAAACGAAGCCTCAAGAATAAGAAACTCACTTTCCAAGAGGAAAACGGGTTCCAATGAAGCCAACTATCTCCAGGTAATAAAGATGAGTGGCGTTTTCATGGAAAAGCATAAGTCAGAAAAAAGGCAGTTCAAAAAACGACAGCTGCTACTGACCAAATAGGTCTAACATAATCCCCTAAAGTACAATCATCACTAAAACCCATACGATTTGAATCCCGATCCAATGTATAATCCGGTCTCGGAAAAATAGAAGTGTGTGTCGGGAAAGTTTTCCGGCCTGGAATAACCAAGAGGCAGAAGAGATCGAACACACGACACTCAGCAGGTTGAGACTTTGAAAAATATATATACTGGGAAAACTACAATCTTTGAGTGAAATTATGAGATATTTATGCAACAACATATGCATCGCTTACAAGTGCACCACCACTGACCAATTCTGAAACTAAAGTCTACACATGGTCTAGAGATGATGCAGATGTTGGATGGTGTGTAGGTGCATTTACTGGAAAACCTGAGTATGAAAGAAAGAAAAACCTCCAGAAAACTATCTACGTCGTGACCTCTGCCTCTAAAACCCATATGAGGAATACAGTACCCTTCACCATAATCTCATTGGGATATTTCATGGTCTCTTGAGCCGAGCCTCTCCCATTTTGAACACGAGTCTCCCGAGCACGACAAGTCACATTCTAATTCCTTTGTCCGAAATCCAGATGTGAAGACGACCCAAAGATTTGTCAACCTTTCATGGCTGGGATCTTCTAATAGGGACAACTAGAAATCTAACACAGTTAACCCGAAATGCATACGTTGCGTTCCTGAGCGACAGAAGCAAGTGAATGAAGGCAACCCAATAATTTTGACAGAGAGTAGCTGCGAGTTAGGTCCAAAAGACCAGGGGACACTGGAACTTTTCGAGTTGGACTTTCGACAACCTTTCAGGGCTGGGATCTTCTGATAGGAAAACTAGAATTCTGACACAGTTAAACCGAAACGAAAACATTGTGTTCCTGAGTGACAGAGGCCGGCGTATGAAGGCAAAATAATAATTTTGACAAATAGTCGCTGGGAGTTAGGTCCAGAATACACGTTGGATAGTGAGGTCAAATACGCCCAAGGAATAGACAGTAACGCCCCTCCGGGATAGGTACCTTTCGAAAAAAAACGGTTTTGGCAATAGTTATGGTTACTTCCATTACCCATGTAAATGTGGATAGCAATGGATAACCTTGTGGATCACATTTATCATTATAATCATTTGATTGTGTATATTGGCTAGCAAATTTATATAAATTAAAATATTTATGTGTTGTTTAAGCCATTTAACGGTAACAATTTGTGAAACAGACTAAGCTTCTTTGTTGATAGAAGCATTAAAACATGTGCACATTAACAAATTAAATATTGCAAGTTATATGGTCATGCTTGTATTGGCTATCTCAGTGACCCGTTATGGGCATGCTTGTATTGGTTATATTGGTCATGGTTATAGAGAAACAATTCATGTTATTGTAATTGAAATTTGAAATCAATGAAACGTTGTGTCTGACTCACCTTTCTTTGGCTCACCTGTGTCTTTCAATATAAAAATATGGTAAGAATATTCATCGCATATCCAAAAGCAGTAGTCTATAACGCGACTTTTTGAAAGCCTTTCCAGCGGATTTCTCCGGTCAAAATCCGGCAGCAATTCATTGGAATCCCAAGTTTAATAGCTAGTTTCTGCACAATCAATGGTTCCCAGGGGTTTTTCAGGGCGCTAAATCCAAATATGAAGTTAAAAAACCATTCTAACTGCTTAAAAATCAAGATTTAACCTCATTTTTTCCGCCAGATTCCGTCACCGGAATCTCAAAAAGTCGCATTATAGACAACTCCTATCCAAAATTTGTATTCCATTCCATCCACTCTACAATTGTTAATCCTTAAACGACTCTATCCCATTAAAGCTTATCAAAAGGTTTATACTAACTCAATATCTATCTAGGTATCGAGGGCCCTTAAAATAAAACCAATACACGTAAGGAGAAACAATGGACGACTTAACTTCAAGCTTATGCCATGAACACAGAAATATCCTACGTTAGTTTACATGTTTTAATATTTGTATTTTCTAAAATATTCTCACAAGTTGGAATATTGAAACCACTGGCCTGGTGAAAGCCTAATAGTAGGAAATACTTAGTCCACAATGGTTTGTATAGTCCGAACATAATGCAACTGATGCAAACTTTTTTCTATATAAGTCTAGCAAATATCCTCTGCATTTACAAATTGAATAGGCTTATTAGTAAGCTTTCTAACAATATAGCCAACTTGAATAATTGCATGGCCATATTTTCAAACCTGCGAAATGAGGTTTATTTAAGACTAAGGTGAAAAAACAAATCAATCAGTATGATTAAATAGGGACCAAATACATCAAATTACAAAATTTACCATTATGAAAAATTATTATTTAATAAAGCTAACCTTAACTACTAATTTTTAATGAAGAGATTATATCTAAAATAGTCCATGTAAGAATTTATAAGATAATTATAATAATGTTAAATAATTAAAATATATATATTTAACATCAAATAGAGTTTAGTCAAACAAAATTATTAAGAAGAATTGATTTTTATGATATAAATTAAAGACAGAAAATAAGAAAACCCTTTATATAAAAAAATAAAAAATAAAATAAGAAGAATGTATATATATATATATTTATATGATTTATTTTTTAACCATTTCGTTTTAAATACTTTTTTTTTACTTAAGGGTAGTTTTATAAATAATATTTTTGACCCCTATTTTGGAACTTGATGCATCCTGGTACCTTTTCATGTTGGTCTTGAAGATGAACCTGATTGGTAGGTTCGAAAAGTTGCCATAAAATTATTCGATGTGATTAATCCAAAAAATCTCAACGTTATTATGGATCACAAAAGTGTGAACATTATTAATATATATTATATAATTATTATTATATATAGTATATATAATATATAATATAATATATATATATAAATATATATATATATATATTCACATCCAAAAAAATGCCACAGGATTGGGTCTATTTAAAGGAACTTGTGATTGGTGTGCCTAAAAAAATAAGATACAAAGAATTTGTAAAAGTGAATAGTGAAAACATTTTGTATTTATGTGTTTATTGTTGCAATGAATTTTCTTCCCTATATTTGGTACACATTTAAACCTTATGGAACAGAGAATTCTACACCCAATTACCATGATCTTTTAGAGTAGGTCGCTTTACATGTTAGTATGTGTTAAACTTCAATGACTCCTAAATCGGTTGGTGACCTAACTGTTAATGTGAAATTGTGTTTCCCCTATTGATGACATGACCTTACAACTATGCTTACACTGCTTGAATAATTTATCATGTATTATGAAAATAAGTATATGCATGTCATATTAGTGCATCTATTCAGAGCTAAAGTCCTACAGAACTTTGATGCAATCATAGGAGATGTTGCAATTTTGACAAATTGGTGAAAGATTGTGGGCTTCACATATCCTTATGTAGAATCAGGCCTAGTTGTCATCGTTTAAGTAAGAGAGATAAATTACTATGCATGGGAATTTCTACATCCATTTACATTAAATGGATATGTGGTGTATGATTGTTGCATTTTTACATATCATAAGAGTTTCTGTATGGATTTTGGATCATAGAAGTAACCAAGAGTTTTGAGAGCATCCAAAGCAACAAGTTTGTAATCATCTCTGGTACATGCAGGGTCGTGCATCTCTGCAAGTTTAATTAATTTGTTGTTTTTGATTACTCACATGATATAACTAAGATTGCACTGCAAATAATATATAATACTTAACTCTTGGCATATATTGCGTAACAATTTATGCTACGTGAACAAAAGTTGGAAATTACATGTTTTCAAAATTTTGTCTATATTAGTTGTATTATGTTTTATATTCCATGAATCCATTTATTATTGAATTAATGCAAGAATATTATCTCTTGACTTATAAAAAAATCTAGTGTGATTGACTCATTGAGAATAAACCTTAAATTAGTGTTGAAAATGCAACAATATGATGGAGATTACTGAAAAGAAGTCGCCTTCACTAAGTGTGCCTGCAGGCTATTTTTGGCGCAAAGTCTATTTTTAGAATATGTCTATTTTTAGACATATGGATCATGGTCTATGAGTTGCAGGATGCTATTTGTGGATGATTGGTCATGTTGGTAAAAATAGATGGACTTCTATTTTTAGACATATGGGCAGAGTTTATTTTTAGACTGTCAGTCTAAAAATAGAACAGTCGAATATTATTAACTCTTAATAATATTTGGACTATAAACATTATCTTATCCTCTTGCAGCACTTCAATTCAAGCTACGGATGTGGCACATGCAACTGCCAAAAGGAAATACGCTTTTCTTATGGGTTAGTTGAGCTATTGCATGATGGGCTTCAGTTAGAACTCAAGTGATTGAGTTTTGGTGGAGTTGATTGAGGAGTTGATGGAGTTGTGTTCAGTTTGACTTAGTTGAACTAGTTGTATTTAGTCTAACTGACAAATACACTAGTGATGAGTGGTGTGAATTAATTATTAATTAATTCACTAATTATTAACTCATAAATCAACTAAAGGATACATCAGTTAACTCAGTGCATGGACAGTTCAGTGAAGACAAGTGTTAGAGGTGGGTGAAAGGGTGAGACTACTATCAGTTGTGACTATAGTTGTGCATGAGATTTGCACAATCAATGATTGAGATTGCCAATGAGGATTGCACAGTACAAGACAAGGGAATTCGAACTTGGATCAGGTCCATTCTCAACTTGGATTGCGAAGTAGAGGCAGGCAAACAGTGGAGGAGATTTGAACCTGTGACTTGTTCAGATCTGAGCTAGTTTGTGTGTAGCAGGTGGAGATAGTACTGAGTACTTGTGAGGAATATTGTACTATGTATTGTTACATGTTCTCAATCAATATAATATACATATAGTTGGGTGTTTTCAATTATATGCTTTCCCCGTGATATATTGTGTTGATATGTGTGATTGATGCTTCAATGTGCGCATGCAATTGATGTTTTAATTCTGCAAATTGATTATCAACGTGGAGGAGGTTATGTATTATGCATGATTCCGCAAATATTGTATAATTAGGATAATCTCTGTGAATAAGTGTCATATTATTCAAAATTTCTACAATTAGGTATTATTTTGTAAAAATGTAATGGAAAATTAGGAATCTCATTCAAACCACATAACATACCTTGTTTAGAAAGAGTGAATATATCATTCATTCAAACTAAATGATATGCCTTTGTGACAAGAGTTTGACAATATATGGTATAGCTACATTTGAAGTGGTATTTTTACGTGTAAAATCTAATGGCTTACCACAGTGCGATATTGTTTCATGAAGGTTTTATTTCTCTAAGATGTTCTTGAAGCATGGTGAGTATATTTCTTGTATTTTTTCTCTTGAGGAATTTTAGCTTCCCTAGAAAAACATTGATTTTCTTTATACTTCATTGAAATTATGTGTTTAAAATATATGATTCTTACCAAGACATAGTGAGAATGATGAAGCTTCACTATGTTAGCAGTAATGGAAAAGAATTTGTGGAAATAAATTTATAAGGTCGTGTTCTTGCAAGTGTCCTAAATAAGTTGGATTAAGAAGTTTGTGAAAAAAAAATCAAATATGATACAAATATTGATGTAGGTATAACAGTCAGCATGTTTGTCGAGCAGTTCTTATCATATTCCCATTCGTGCTCTTGATTATTAACTCTCAAGTTACACTATGAATTTATCAACAACCCTTGCAGTACAACAACTTTCACCTACAGTTCAAGGAATTGATAATTTAGTGGGTGGTATTTCACTAATAGGATATCAAATAGGATCTTTTGTCAGAAAGTATTTATCAAAAAAATTCAAAATAGCCAAATGCATATTAGTTCCTTTAGATTTGTGTGAGAGGTATGCCAGAGAATTGACTTTGGGCTATCTAAAGTTCCCCACTCTCATAAACGATGAAGATTGTTGCAGCCATATTGGTTGTGGACGGCGAATTCCTTGGAAAATCATATAGATGCCAACAAAGTCAGCATCAAACAAGATAATTTGTTAGAAATTATCTATCAAAACAATTCAAAATCATTCAAATTCACCTCAAAGGTATGTTAGAGAATTGACTTTGGTACCAAAAGACGGATGTGTAGCAACATTTATGTATGAGTCTCCCTATGTTCATTTGTTTTCATCTGAGCACTATGGATTTTGAATTGTGGTTGGAGAATTTACCAAAAGAGAATGTAGATTTGTAAGTAGTGTTTCTCTAGACTTTGTTTTTTCATCTTATTATTCTTTATTGAACTACGAAAATTGTCATTGTGATGTAGAATTTGTTGGCATCTATAGGATTTTTCCAAAGACGTCTTTGAATTAGAGAAAAATGGAGAAATACCATTCCTTGACATTATTCTCTCCAAAATGCAAGATGGCAGGATAGCTCATAAAGTTTATCAAAAGGAAACCCACACTGATAGATATATTCAAGAGGACTCCCACCACCACCCCTCACAAAAAAATTGGCATTATAAGCACCCTTTCTATTAGAGCTAAGAGAAAATGTGATAAATATCACTTAAAAAATAAAATTGAACATATTACATAGGTATTCTAGGATCATGGATACAATGAAAATCTTGTTAAAAAAACTATAAAAAAATGTTCATGATAACATAAGAAATAAGAAGTATTTCATTAAAACTATCAAGCTTCCATATGTGTTATGAAACCAGCTCAAGAAAAGATAGAAAAGATAGATCAATGCCTTAGAATTCAGCCTCTTCGAGGGGGAAACCTCCTTTACATTACATAAATGAACAATTCTTGGATG
>APFE031187871.1:55905-67803 GCA_000404065.3 Pinus taeda
ATCTCTCTTTTAAGCTTACATAACACCCTTAACATTATAAATTAATTATTATTTATTTACATATTTAATCAACTAAATTAATCTAAAAAAAAATTGTGAATCTCCTAAATATGGGTCATGATAATTAGCTTGAAATGTCGATTAAAATATTTTCATGTAGGACTCCAAACTCTCTTCAATCTTATCCATCTCTGAGAGTGGGGAACTTTAGAGAATTCAAGAGGAATCGTTGAAAATTGATTAATTTGAGACACTGACAAGTCAATTCGATTCCAATAAGTTTGGCTTGAATATTTTCTAGGCCCTTTTCTTAGTGACTAGAAACATATTATCGAAATTGTGTTCTAGTACTTTTGTAAATAGTCATCAATATTTTCAGTTTTGAAATGTTAACAATATCTTTGGATATCAAAAATTTTAATTCTTTTCATAGCTTTTCTTTGGTTGGATTTGCAGAGAAAATGTCCATAAAACAATGGAAAAGCATAATCCCATTAAAGTTGCATTACTTATGGCCAATCATACCAAAACAAATGTCGATTACAAGAATATGACCAAATCCAATAATATACAATTGTTGGTCGAAAACTATATGAATAATTCATTCTTTTTAGGGGCTAGAGAAATATCTGCGTTATTTTTCATATAATGATAGGAAAAATTGCAATAGAGGGAGTGTTTAAGGTCATGTCTTCTAATTTGTTAAATATATCCTTTATTTTGAATTTAATATTCTACACTTTTTGAAGTTATATTATCGTGGACAAAGCACATGGGAAAAAGGTTTTTTACTACTTTGTCACATCCCAAGGAAATCCTGTTGAAGATCCACATGTTCTGTGGTTGAATATTGGCCTTGGTTGCTCCAATTTGTATGGTTTAATAATAATTTACATTAGAGAATTTATGCTACCATGAATTTATCCATTCACTAACACAGAACCATATAATATGCACCTCTATGTTTTAAATTCAAATTTTCATTTTCATTTTAATTTTCATTTTCATTAGTACAAAATATATTTAAAGATAGACTTAAACACAAAAGTTCAAGTATACAACTATAAGAGTATTAAGGATATTTTATCTAATTTTCAATTAACACAAACTTATTTAAGCCAAGGTTTAAACTTATGTCTGATATTTGGCTAGAGTAGTAAGTATCACTTTTACAACTTCAAAGCATGAGTATTGATAGTAGAGAAGTATTAAGGATGTTTAGAACATCATTTCTACAGAGTCAGATAGAGACGAGATGAAGGATAGAGTACAGAAGGTACTTGTGATGAATTATATAGTACACATCAAGCAGTTAGAGACAACCTTGGGTCTCCATAAATCCTATAGCCTCTTTAGGAGAGAAGTAAAGAACACGCATAAACATACGAGAGAAGTAAACTTATACTAGTTAAAAATCTCATTGATTTATTACTATATCACAAGATAGTAGGCCTAACACCCTTGGTTTAGATGGGTTCTTAGTAGTTTCCACATCTAATGCAGCATTTCCCATCATTGAATTTCATCCAACACACAACAATAGGGTGGGTTTGAATTTTCATCCAACACACAACAATGGGGTGGGTATGACCAAGTTGAGATGGGTGGCCATATTTTATAAGGTTTAGATGTGTTTCCAATCAAAAGAATGGGGTGGTTTTCTCATAGGGTAGATATTCAATGCATCGATGCATTTGTTACATAATGCATCTACATTTTACATTTTGTGGTGCAATCATCTTGGTTGTGGAAGTTGAAAGAGGGTAGAGAGAATGTGATGTCCAAATTATACTTCAAGCCTCAAATCACAATGACCGTTTCTCACTATGAAGCATAATATGGAAAATCTAGCAACCCATATGAAGTTTCACTTTTTCTATATGAATTGGTATAGATTTTTTATTAGATATAATGCCTCTTTGCATAAAATGGGCATTTGAGTGAAGCAGTGATAAACACAATATTTCCAATGAAGGCAATATTCAAGGCCTTCAATGTGGATTCATGGCTTTCAAATTGGACATGGCATAACATCTTTGAATTGGAAGACTTATGTTCCTTGACCTTGCACACACACTCCCCTCAATTGTAATTACCTCCAAAAATCACCAAGACTTTATCGTCATGTAGTACTAATAAATTTGATACCACACTTGGTTGTGTTGCACATGTACCATTTGTCTAACCTGCAACACCTCCATATGCAACAACTTAATTTTCCTCACCTCTTGATGGACCATTGGAACTTACATCCACTAGATATGATGACTTTCGCTCTTCAAATTTTGGCCTTCATTCACTACAACAAAACCCTATGATTAACATCCCTTTATGCTCCCTTTTTTGCATCTAGACCCCATTTTTGGTGCTATTTGCATCCATTTATCAAATATGGTGCAAAACTTGATGCAAAATTTTCACTGAGTTTTGCACAAGGTCTTACACTAAGTTTGGCACTAGTTATTGCAATAGGTTTCACGTCAGGTTTTGCACCAATTTTTATGCCAAGTTTTGTTCCATCCATTGCACTGAGTTTTGTTCCAAGTTTTCCATCAAATTTGGCACCTAATTTTGTTTTACCTACTTTTACATCCTCTATTGCATCCAATTTTTGCGCCTACACTTGCATCTAATTTTGCAACTTATTTTGCATCCTCTATTGCATCCTTTTTTAAATCATAGTTTGCATCCATTTTTGCATCATTTTTTGCATGCCCTTTGCACCAAGTTTTGCATCGAATTTTGTGTCTAGTTTTGCATCTACTTTTGTTGCATCCAATTTTGCATCTCGTTTTGCATCCATATTCACATCCTCTTTTTCATCTATTATTGTGTCCACTATTACATCTATTTTTTTTTGCCACAATTTGCTCCAAGTTTGGCACCTCCCTTCGCACCCACTTTTTCTTCTAATTTTGTATGTATGTTTTCATCCTTGTTTTCATCTAGGATTTCATCGAATTTTACATCTATTTTTGCATCCCTTTTTGTATCCACTTTTGAGTCAAGATTTGCATTGGGTTTTGTGTCTCGTTTTGCATCAACTTCTGCATCCACTGTTGCACCCATGTTTACATCCACCTTTACGTCCCTTTTTGCATCTTAGTTTGCTTCCTTTCTTGCATCTATCATTACATCCACTTTTGTTGTTCCACAATTTGTGTCATGTTTTTCACTTACTGTTGTACCCGCATTTGCTTCCAATTTTGCATCCATATTCACATCCTCATGTGCATCAAGTATTGCATCTCTTTTTGCATCCACCTTTGTGTTAGGTTTATGCATTGGGTTTTATGTCTCATTTTGTATTTAATTTTTCATCTACTTCCATTGCATCCAATTTTGTTTCGCCTATTTCATATACATTTACATCCCTTTTTGCATTTTGTTTTGCATCCAAGTTTGCATTTTTTTTGCATTTGTTGTTACATCCACTTATAAACATAATATATCAATCACATCAAATAAAATAGAGCACAAAATATATATAATGGGGAAATTATTCATTACCTTTTCTCTTTGGTAGAACTGGAATACATCAATGGGTCCTCCAAGCCACTACCCTTGATCTGCTCCATAACCTATATGCTCACTGGTGTGGATGCACAAGTTTATCATGGTTGTATTACTACAGAATTTGGGAGAATTTTGTTCTTCTTCTCATGACTAGTGAAGAGCTCTATTTATATAGATTCTCATTATGATTGAACTTAATTTCACCTAGATACTTTCTTGACTGTATCAAGGTGATGATTAAGATAGACCAAATCAATCATATTTTTAATCAACAATTATTATTTTAAACAAATTTGTTAATTTGGATCGAATCTAAGCTTATCCAGCCAAATTCTCACACCGTTTCAGAGCTCTAGTGCAGAAAGGGCTTTGATGGCTTTCTATTTTAGCCTCCAACACTAGGAAGGAGCATTGCTAGACCTTGTATTTCAATCCATACCACTTGGAAGGAGCATTGATCCCTCAAAACATTTTTATTTTTTATTTTTTATGTTTCACCTGTCACAAATTGATCCTTTGACTTAGCAAAGGATATGCTTATTTTATTGACCATGGGGGGTGCCTTTTTGAGCCATAACACTTGGCAATGTAAGGAAATATAATTGATAAGTGCATCGAAGATACATGAATTCTTGATGAAGGAAGAGTATGATCTTCATCAATTATCAATGTCTTAGATTATATGGATGATAACATGGCCTCACATTAAGTAGTCAATTTTTCAAATATGCTTGGCTAGGGAGGTGTGATGGTAGGTTGCCTATAGTTGGGTGGCGATGATACTTTTTCACTGATGGTGAGACAAGCACTTTGACATTCCACAACATGGAAGATGCCTCGCTTGGGTTCGGCAAGGACACATTTATTAGGTGTATTCTAGGTGATACATGTGCTCTCGAATCCAATATGGAAAAGATGTTGTAATGTCCTATCCTATCTTGTTAAACATTTTTGACATGATCAAATTATGTAATATAATAAAATAATAAAATAGAAAAAATAAAAATAAAAAAATAAAAAAAGTAAAATTAACAATTATACTTATAATTAATTGTAATTAATAATTAAACCAACCTAGATCCATATTAACTCTAGATTTACTAAGTGTCGAGAGTGATCAAATCTCTTGAGGTCCAAACCTCTTTTCCAGTGAAACTAGAATCAATCTGTCTCGATGCTTGGTAAATCTAAATTTAAGATAGATATTGGCTTGTTACATATACAACACTACAAGTGAAATTGAAAGAAAAAATCCAAATTGAAAAACGTTTAAACTCATCCCATCAAAATTCCTTCATAAAAGTTGGACATGAACCACTTCCATAACAATGGAAGTTCACATCGCCATGAAATTCCCCCTAACATGCTTTTAATTTAAAATAGAAATCAACACAACCTTAAAAGAAAATAGAAAGCCCTTGGTTATCATAAATTTGTCTTTCGAAGATTTTTTGTTCTTTCCAACTGAGTGCTAGTTGCAATGATTTGTAACAATGGTTGAGGATTGGTTTCGGATTGGTTTCTAGACACTGCAGTCAGAAACTAGGTGTTGGTGTCGTTGCTTGTGGTCATGGTATTGATAATAATATTACCCAATTTTGTGTCGAAGATCATGATATCGTCATAGCTGTCCGACCCTAGAATTGATAAGGAATTGTGAGTAATAAAGCCTCTCGATTCATTTTGTTTTTTCAAATTTTGTGATTTCAATTTGAGAAAGCCAAGGGTTTTGTATTTGGTGGAGTGCAGGAGGTTGGTTATGAGAGTCAGGAATTTGAGGGTCATGAATGCTTTGATCCTTGATAGGTCCTTTTGCGCACATTGGAAATACTAGAACCATGAGGTATATTTGGTCAATGCTTTTTCTCAATTTATTGGTTTCCCAATAGCTATATTATTTTACCCTCTATCATGTAGGCTTCAATCCTTAAACCTACTTTTGCACAAACATGATATAATTTGAAAAAATTATGTGGACTTTGAAACCCTAAAAATCATGGCGAGAAAATCAATTGAGGCTCGATATGGGAATGTGTGGAAGATCCCTTGACATCATATATGAATGCATTATTTTCTCTATTCGCAGGAGAATGGGCTTCTCATCTGACTATTTGCTCATATTGCCAGTGGCCCCCTCTAGTATTTGTATATTTTTTTGTTCCTCTTTTAGACTAGTATAGAAACATAGTCATGATTATGAGTTGACATATTTCCCTTATGAGACTGAGGCTTTTAATTTTACCAACATATTTTTCAAGAAGTGATATATTTATGCTACAAGTTTTCATTAGTTATTCTCTATGAAATAATTGATTCATTGATGTCAGCACTGTCAAAGCATTCTGTTGAAGAAATTTCAAGTTGTGCTTTGAATTGAACTTTCTCTAAAAATAGGTCTCTTGCTATTCATTATGCCTTTGAAACCAAAGTTTTATTCCTTTCATATCAAAAGAACCTTTTTTTGTTTATAAAGGAACTTCAAGAATTTGGATAGCCATATACATGAGTAATTTAACACAATAATTTCACATCTATGACAAGTAGATATTAGCATGGTATTCTTCATCTTTGAATCTATCATAATTGTACTAAATGATTTTGAGGAAATCCTAATGATACAAGAATATGTTTTGAGCTAGATTCATATACAAAATGTTTTGACTATGTATGTAAATATTGAAGATATTTTATATGCATTTTGAGGATGCTTATTTATGTGTTGAGGATAGATCATATATACATTTATTATATAAGAGTTTTATATCCAAATTTGATCCTTTGAATGATGAGCCAAATTGATGTTTTTCTTCATGATGGAGATGTCTTAGTTCTACACATACAAATTAGTATTTATTCATTCTGCTTCTATGGCTGCCTCGAAATCTTGATGTCTAATTCAAAGCTTCATCCTTCTTTGTCTTCTTATTATTATTCATATAACTATAGAGTCTCCCCCTTAGATTATTCATCATTTTTCAAGTTTTCTACTACCCTTTGATGCTCATCTTTGAAATTAAATTAATGAGAATAAGGAGTAGGGACTACCCCCAACTTGTGCCTTAGATATTAGAATGGTTATCTTTCTAGAGGCTTGGTGAATATATGAGTTATTTTCTCTTTATTTGATACATACTCTAGCTTCACTACTTTTTCAACAACCTGGTCTCTAAGGAAATGATACTTTATAAGGATGTGTTTAGTTTTATAATGTATCATTAGATTATTTGAGATGCTTGTTGCACCTGTATTATCACACTTAATAGATATAGTTTCATTGAATGTTACCTTCATGTCCTATATAGTCTTCTTCAATCAAAGAACTTGTGTGAAACAAGTTGCAGTTGCTATGTACTCAACTTTTGTAGTAGATAGAGATATTGAAGTTTTCTTCTTGATTATTCAATAAACCAATGATTCTCCTAAGTAATATGTACCACCAGTCGTACATTTTCTATCATCTATGTAGTTGGCCTAGTCTATATTTATGTATGTTGTTAGTTGACAACAAATCCTTTTTGTTGCTAGTAAATGGCTTTTCTTTGGTGTTGATTGATATCTTGCAACTAATCTAACTACTAACATTATATCTAGCCTAGAAGTATTTAAATATAGTAGGATTCCTATCATAGATCTATATAGCTTTTGATCTACCTCCTATGATTCAACATCTTTGCACAACATGCACGCAATAGCCATGGGAGTAGTGATGGTTTTACAATCCTCCCTTCTAAATTTATTCAACATTTCCTTCAAATAATTCTCCTAAGATATGAATATTCCTTCTGATTTTTATAAGATTTTCAAACCAAGATAAAATAAATCCCTCCAGTCATTGACATTTCAAACTTTGATTTCATCTTATTAGTAGACCAATGCAATAGATATATTTTTTTGCTTCCAAACATTATATTTTCAACATACACAATTACAATTCAAAATACTTTTTAATTTGACATTATATATATAATATTATTGGTTGCATCTCCTTTGAAACCTTATTTCTAAATATACTTGTCCAACCGAGAGTACTATGCCCATGGTGCTTATTTGAGCCCATACAGTTCCTTCTTTAATTTGGAGACATCATTAGGATTATGTGATAGTTGAAAGCCCTCATGTTTTCCTTTGTATACTTCTTATTCTAGTTCTCCATTAAGGAAGGAACTCTTCGCATACATCTGGTAAACTTTGAAATCTTTCTGACAGAAAGAGGAAAGAAACATTTTGATTGCCTCAAGTCTTTCCATTCAGGCAATTTTTTCTTCATAGTCCAATCCTTCTACATGTGAATAACCCTTGCATACGAGTATTCCTTATATCTAACAATTTTCCCTTGTTCATTCAATTTATTTTTGAATGCCCATTTTGTGCCTATGATATTCTTACCTTCTGATCTTGATGTTATCTCCCAAGTCTTGTTGTTTTTTCTCATCCAGATCTTCATTCATATCATCTATTCAGTGCCTATTTTTAATGGCTTCAGAAAAGTTCTTTGGTTCAATCATTGATGTAATGAAATATAAGCTTGATTTGTTGTTTTAATCATTTTCCTTCTTGTTTGAACCCTTGCATTCTTATCACTGATAATTTGTTCTTTAGGATGATTCTTTTGTACATATCTTTAGGGAGCTCTTGAATGGGTCTATGTTTCTTCTATATCTTCAACATTCTTTTCTTCTTCTTCATTTTCTTGCTGATTTGAAGGATTGATAAAGCCTGAGTTCTTATTCTTTATAGGTAACTCCTCATCAACTTTCACGTCGATGCAATCAATGATCTTATGCAACCTTTTATTGTAGCACCTGTATCCTTTATTTTTTGTTGAATGCCCCCAAGGATTCCTTCATCTGATCTAGCATCAAAATTTACCATTTTTTTATCATTTTTTTAATAAAACACTTACTTCCAAACACTTTAAAATGTTTTATTGATGCACGATTACCATCTCAAGGTTCATAAGCATTACCCACTCTGAATTCTCTCAGACATTTCTCTTTCATCACCAAAATATTTGAGCTTACCACTTGACTCATTTAAGACACAATTTCCTCCACTGATCATTGGCATACTTTTATAATCAACAATACTGACATACTCAGCCAGCCGGGGTTTTCACGATAAAAGTTTTCAAGTAATGAGCCACTCTATGGACCTACCACCATCTGTCAGATATTTTTCTTTCAACTATCTTTCAGTTTCTAGGAAGGAGATCTAGATATTGAATGTGTTTAGAAGTTTATCATACAACTTGACCTGTCTAATACACAAGGATCTCATACTACAACATGTAGGCATTGTTCAAGGGTTTTCAAGCACTAGGAACAACAAACCATAACAGTATATAAACACAATCAAACTAGTTATATGTTTAAGGGTTTTTGAGCACCAAGAACTGTTAATTTTAATTATGCAACAATGTTCAATAATATGTTGTACACCTTCCAATTTATAAACCAAAAATATACATAACTTGAATGCGACATACATAACTGATAGCTATTTCAGAAGAGTATGAGAGGCTCTGCATTAAACTCATCATCATGGTCACAATCTGAGAAGTCCTCAAAGTTAACCTCTAATGAATCTTTAGAAGTAGCTGCACTAGATGATTCTTTTAATTTTCCATTTAGGAGATATTTGGCATGAGTATTACAAGTGAATGTTGTGTTACCATGTCTTCTGCAATAAAAGCATTCGACTGTGTTCATGTTTTTATTGATCCTACCATTGGAGAATAGTGTCATCTCATGATTTGTGTTATCATTTGTGTCACATGTTTTGATCCTCTTTTGTTCTACTAAGAGTGCTTCTATCATTCCATCTAGTGATTGAGAGGAAAATTTACTTAAGGTTAAAATATCATTGACATAATTTGAAGATAACTTATTTAGAAAAATATCCTTAGCATCTTCATCTTCTATTTCCATGCCATCTTCCTCCAACGTCCTTATGAGATATTTTAGATCATTTATATGTGTATACAATGATACTCCCTCATGCATTTTAAGTTTGAATAATTATAATTTCAATGAGAATTTTGTGTTTAGAACCTTTTCTCCAAATATTTTTCTTAACTCTTCGCATATTTGTGCTGAGGATTTTTCTAAGTCTATAAGATGAATTTGTGAGTTTGACAGAGAGAGTCTTATAAGGGAATTAGCTTTCTCTTCCTTTATGAACCAATTGATTAATAATTTAGGGGCTTGAGGTGTTGGTTCTATTCCTTTTATTAAGCTCCATAATTTTTTATGCATGAGATACATTTGAACCTTCACCTTCCAAGTATGGAAGTTTAAACCATTAAATTTTTCAAGGACTATTTGTTCCATATTAAGAAAAAAAAAACAACTACTCTATGTTTGTTACCTCGAGCAATGGTTTTCTTCCTCACGAATAGACAAAACACATCACCCTCTTGAAGAGATCATTCTATCAACATAGTTGTGCACCCTTGTGAACTGCAAATGATATGAAGGGTCACATATCTTGTGATGAATCTGGACGATAGCTCCCTTTCTCGATAGTTAGAGCAGTAAAACCAATGTAATCTAAAAGAAAATAGTATTAAAGCCTACCTATGTAGAGCATTGAAGATGTCTAAGATCTCTTTATCATTGTGCTATGACCATCAACAACCCCCCTTTTTATTAGTTTTAGCAGTAAGACTAATAAATGGGGACCCTTCAAAAAAATCAAATCTTATCATTTAAGATTGTCTTTTTCTCTTCAATAAAACAAGTTATCAAAGAAAAACTCCCAACAATACGAATTCCTACCTTTTCATGTTTCATGCGCATAAAAAACATTATAAATGTTAAGCCTCCTTATGAAAAACACTATACAACCACAAAAGCTAGGAAAACTCTTGTAAGCAGAAAGTCTTGAGTACTAAGCAAAACCTTAATAAATCCGTTCTTTTAATGATAAGCATTGCATCGCAAAAAGGGTAATGGCGGGCATCCTTTACAAAGAAACTCTTCAAAATGCAAGAATTCAAGATCGCAAACCTTACAAACTCATCGCATATCACAGATTCCATTGACTGCAACGCCACTTACTACAAAACGCCAAAATATTGCAAAATGCGATAAAGCTTCTCGCAAATCGCATCTCGCAGCCGCACGATGAAATACATGGTTGTTAAAGAATAGGTTTTGTGATATCGCAATCTTTGATATTGCAAAGCAAATCACGAAAACACTTTATTGCAGATCTAAGGGCTCAAAATTCAATGATAGTAATTTCCATCATTCAATGCAAGAGTTATGAACATTCAATGTCAACTTAATGGTCCATTGATGGTATTTATTAAAAATGAATCAGATCTGGTTTAAAGGACCATCTCACGTAAGGTGATATCTTTGATATGATTTTAAAAATTAAAAGCTTTCCCGTCACCTTATTGTTGTTCATTATTTACCATCATCCTTATCGTCTCTTTGTTCTCTTCTTACAATTTTTAGGAGCAGTACGTAGAACAGCACACAGAGTGTAATGGGAAAGAAAGGAAAGTCTTCTGCATCTAAAAAATCGTAGATGACCCCATTATTCACAGACACCGCTTGCAACCGAGACGCATGGATCTCTACGTGGGAAGGAATGTATCGGTTGTTAGAGAATGAAAACCCAAGGATTATGGAGTTTGCAGTCACAGTAGATGGATGCAGCTCCTCTGATGCATTTCTAGCCGATCTAGCATGCCCGTTCCTCCATCATATTGTTGCCAGGCCAAAGTTACTCCCATACACTGACATGGTAAAATGGATTATAGATAGCGCAAACATATCCAATAAACAGTTCATGACTGCCAGCCAAGAAGTCATGGGGTCATTCACAGCAGAAAATCTAAGGTGTATGTACCACTTACAAGAACCCCAGGCTTCCTGCAACAAGCAAATTCGTAGAAAAATTCACCAAAGAGAACGAAGATTTGGTGGACTTCACAAAAAACTGGTCCGCGAGGGAGGAACCATTAAAGAAGGATAAAAATAGTATGTACGCAACTAGCTCTCTAGATTCTCCTTATTGTTATGCCACTGCAATGTTGTGTAGATTATTTGGGAAACCCGATATCAACAAGTTTTCTTCAGACTGGTTACCTTTACTTGATGCAGCTACCAATGTCACAATAATGGGTTGGGCCACAATCCTTTCTGACAACCTAGCCACTACTATTTTTAATTATCGAACTAAAAGAATTATTGCTCAAAGGTTTTACCCTCCATTCTTTTTAGCTGCCTATGTCATGGATGCCATTTGTTTTGCCTCTGATTTCCCCATCATGGGGTGGAAATGGACAGTATAGAACCATCTACCTATTCAAGTCTATCACAAAGAACTGTGGGAATCCAATTTCATCCCACATCTTTACAAGATTTGTCA